>BQNB010008023.1:52701-91486 GCA_026074375.1 Tanacetum coccineum | reverse complement strand
TAGCACACAAAGCCTCATCAAATGGATCCGTAGGGTAAGGAAAAGCAAAGGTACCAAGACCATGACAAAAATCAGTAATCAAAGCAGGACGAGCATCTAAAATCAGGGTTTCCTTTATGAAAATAAACTCAGACTTCTAGTTTTGAATATTAGTCATAGAGTTGTCAGAGATTTGAGGAATGGCAGGACCAGACCTTTTTTGAAAAGTAAGCCAATCACCCGCAGGACCAATGTTGTAAAGAGACCTAAAGAGATCCAACGAAGGCTCCCCCCGTAGGCTTTACAAGCAACAAAAAAAAGTTGTCACTCGAGCAACCCCAAAGGGGTTTAGAAGAGGAAAATGACACTTGAAAACCCAAAAACATCAAGACAGAAAGCATTCAAAGGAAGACGCAGGTTGCCAATAGAAAACAAAGACAAATATAGAGGAATATAACCCTTCAGGGCATCAAGGGCAGTTTGTTCAGGAGAAGGAAGTTGAGGATCATAGCACAAAGCAATATCATATTCCTTAATAAACCCTATAAGCTTACTTTGGGTCAAAGAGCAAGTAACAGATACTAGATTTCTTTTAGACATGGCAAAAGAAAAAAGATACAAAGAAAAGCGAAGCAACAAACCTATGTAAAAACGGAGAAAACGCGCCGGAGAATGATAAAAGCACTATGGTGAAAAATAGTGGATTGATGAAGGGACGGTAAAAAGTGAGGAGAGATGATAGGGAGAAGAATTTATACCCAATCGAAGAGAAACATGGACCGTACATGTGTCCCACTATAGAAAAATCTCGGTTATAGATAAAAGCGCGAGAAATACACACACCTATATTTATGGTAAAAACACTCAAGTACTGCCTGGGAAATAGGAGTGTCAGGTGTAGAAAAGACGCCTCGAGCTTCCGAAATTAAATTTTGAAAAGACACCCAGAAAAGCTTGCCAAAATAAGACATCACGAGAAAAACAGAGTCTGATGCCTTCGAGAGACTAACATAACACATCAGACTGGGGCTTGATGGTGTACCTCATCTCACGGCCGGAACCCAGCCTCCGATGCTGCACACATAACACTTCGAAGTGTTCATCGGCGTAAAGACCATTAAGGGCTACCGTAAGGGAATCCGCCAATACACAACGAAGTCTATCCAAAACGGAGCCTCGAGCCTCCGAGGAACTCAAAGCTTCCAAAGAGTTGAACAAGGCTCCAAGCTATAAGACAAAACAAAATATTTTGTGGACTCGACAAGTACAAACGATTGTCCTTTATTCTCGCTCGTGCATAACCGCCGCACATGGGCACGATCTCGGAGCCTCGGCAGACATCTTCCTATTGGCTGACAAGATCATGCTCCACTCCATCAAACCAGAATCAGACACGTAGCAAAGTCTAGGACATTCTTAGGGTTTGCCTATAAATAGCCGCCTCATTTGCACAATTAAGGTATGTTATTACACACTTAATACTTTCTCTCTCTAAAATACATACTATAACCATAATATCTGATTCTCACACCAGAGTCGGTTCGTAGGGTCCACCCCTACGCTCCGTACTAACCCAAGTGATTATTTTATGTCTTATTTCAGATCCTACTCCCCACGCTTTGAAGTATCCAAGTTTGCTCTTCAACAACAGGCTCTGATCAAGAAGGTGCAAATCATTATACGATCGCTTATGATTTGTGATTAGAACTTTAAAACTCACATCACTAATCAGATTTGATTTGGTGTGTGTAATATTCAATAATTATTAAAAGACGGAAAAGATGTCGAAAGTATATCGAAGTGTTTGTTTATTAAAAGTTAATAAATTTTTGTCGCAATAGTGTATTTTTTAACTCTTGACGATTAAACATTTGCTAGATATTTTTATATTAAAATATAAGTTTTTAAATTTGGGATAAAATGTGAGCGGTTGATTTATTGATTTTTGAATTACTTTTTAATGATCTTGGTTGAACTCAACCCATATTAATAATTGACTTTTAATAATTTTTTTAAGTTTTTAAGTTTTAAAAAATACGCTTTCTATTATATACCATAGATAAGCAAAATATTACATAAAAAATTCGTCATCTAAGATAGTCTTTTTTATTAACAAGTATCGAAGACCCGCGCTTCGCTGCGGCGGGTCTTATAAGTGTGTTTTGTTTTGTAGACTTTCGGTTTTTTAGGTGTTATACTCGGATTAACTTTGCAAAGTCAAATGTTTTTTCTAGGCCGGTAATTTTCGTAATTTGCCGCATAGCGTGGGGTTATTACGTTAAAAATTTTGGGCCGAATTTATAAATAGTGTAATGTTTAGGGTAGTTTTCGTAATTTGCCACATAGTGTGGGGGTATTTTGCAAAAAAAAAATTAGGGCTGAATCTGTAAATAACGTAAAAATTATGATATTTTTCGTAATTTGACACATAGTTAGAAGGGCTATTTTGTAAATTTTAACGGGGGTTAATTTTCGAGTCGGGTCTAATTTGTTTGGGCCGGGCTTCTTTTGGGTTGGGCCGGGTTCTTTTGAGTTGGTATAATGTTAAGCCCATTATAATAAAATAATATTTTTTGAATAAAAAATTAGGATTATTATTTAGTTATCTTTAGTATAACTATAAATAACGAGGGGGTTTGCCCGCGCTCCGCTGCGGGGCATTTGCAACCCCCTCTTATTTGGCGTCGTTTTTTGTTAGCTTATCGGGGTTAAGTGAAATACTGCTATAAATATACACATGACCATACATATACATTCTGGTGTTGATTCAGAACAATCTGATATACATTGTTGTGTTGCTTGTATCCATACAATAATTGGATGTACATTTACCTGTGTTGGTTGCATCCTTAACAATTTCGTATACATTGTGTTAAAATAATAGTTGTACTAGAAAATGAATTACATGTTTGCTAACCCATATATGTTAGCTAACCCATATATGTTAGCTTAGCTTGTTGTTGCTGTAAGTGGTTTTCTAAGGTAAAATGGAAGAGTGGAAAGAATCTCACAGTTTGATTGCACAGGGCACATAGTGCCATGGTGTGAAATGTAGCAGGCTTGTGTTGTCTTATCTCATTGCATAGTGGTTTGATTTTTTTTTGGGATTCACCTTGTTTTTCCTATAAGTGGAAAGCGAAGGTGGGAGGCGCGACTGCAAAGATCAACTAAGATGACTATACCAAGGCGTAGATAAGATACCCACCTTGCCTATGACCAGAACTACAACCCTTTGTACCGGCACATGAAACTGTAAGTGGTCGTTGACTTGCACGTCCAACAGACGTACGCCTAGGGCGAAGAAACTCTTTCTGAGGGGCCCGCTTCACATGATGATGCTCCTACTTGGGAGTCCTGGCGCATTCTTTACGTTCGGTTGAAACCGAAGTAACAGTGTGGCTAGAATATGTGAACGAACACAAAATATTAAAGCAACTAAACACTAAAGAGGAACAATAACGATACCATAAGTAAATGTAAGAACAAATGAATACCTTCGGTCTGAATAAGTGGCTGAATTTACAGCCTCATTGTGTGTAGGATGTATGTTACCAACGCTAGTGGCACCCGAAGGTTCAACAACATTAGGAGGGCGTGTTGGTGTGTAACATTAAAGTCAGTAGCACCTGCAAGTTGTGGTAAGTCAAATGAACGGCGTGGCCTCACATTCCGTGACAAAGGGCAGAACATGCTTGAAATGCAGCAGAACCAATGTATGCTTTGACCTTCCTTTTCCCACTATCCGAAAGATCTCTTTGGGCATTTGATACTTTTTCTATAAGACGCAGAGTCCACATATAAAGTTACACTTTCGATTAAATTCAATAAGTAATAATAAAAAGAAATGTATGTTTTATTCCAAATACCTTAAAAAACTGTTGTATACTGTCGTCCTGCATTCCCCGCACAAAGATCACAATATTTCTACCTTTGAGACACACATAAGCTTGGTAGAAGTTGAGTATTTTTGCTGTCACAACTCCGCGAAAGTTCATGAAGTCCTCCAACTACATAAGGTTGTGCCGTTGACAAACATACATTCGAGGACCCATCAGCTTCAATCAAATTTTGAGCAGAGCATATAGAAGCTGAAGATAGACTGTAACAACCAATACTTTCATAATTATAAGAGCATACAAACAGCACGAAATACCAAAAGGCATTATAAAGTAGCTTACCTAACGTGCAATTTCAAACACCAATAAACACATTTTCCAAACACCTTAAAGCTAGCCTATCTCTGTTTATCTTGTTTAGAAAAGCAACAGTAAAAGTTTTCGTGAATCTACGTATATAAATATAATAGCAGTGATAGTGTATTTTGTTCACTTGTATTGCTGCCATCCAGTGAGAATTTCTTATTGTTTCATCAAAATTAAGTCTCCAAACAGATTAAAATTTTTGCCCCTAGTCTATGTTTGACAATGCTCACATCTTAAAGAATTTGCCCGTAGTCTACATAGACTATGTTAGTTGAGAACATTAGTTAAATTACATACCTTTTGAGAAACGCAAGGTAAAACTCTGTCAACCGATTTTGCATCTCTTCAAGGTCTCGTAGCTTGAAGAAGATCCAAATATGGCCGATTCTGTCTCTGAACATAAGGATGAAAACGCAGATAGGTTAGAAGAAAATATGACAAAAATAACAGTAATAAAATGGCGTAAAAAATTGATATTGCAACCTAATCAGACGAAGAAAGTCCAGGACTTGAAAACGGCGAACCATCGGAACTCACGTATTGAGCAGGACCTGGAGTCGGCGGAAAGTACCTATAAACAACAGCTTTAGTAACCATGTGTATAGATTACTTATTACATTTAAGAAAATGGAAAGAACATGGTGTCGGTCAACTCATCCTGACCTAACCCGTTTGACCCTAACCTAGCTTTTTTTGCTCGTTTATTTTCACATGTATGTTAGTTAGTTTGATAAGCTAGCAAAAAAGGTAAGGTAATTACCTATAATGCTTTGACCATGTCTTCGTGTCTTTGAGCAGCAGAAATGCAGATGAAGAAATGATGGATTGGAATACACTTTTGGCTGATGTAAAATTATATTTTTCAGCTTACTTGATTGAGCTTATGCATTGACACGATGACCGCCTTTTATAGTACCCACGTATTGCAACTTTGTTTCTCTTGTCGAGTGGGTGTATATCCAACGCATCCGCCAATGCAACTCTCCTATAAAAAAAAACCAAAAAAGCACACAACTCATCAATATTCATATGTATAACACTTGTTGCAGCACCGGAAAAAAAAGCCAATAAAAAACAGATAGGGAAGCCTAAAAGAAAACTATAAAATCAAAGCAGCTAGCAATTAAACCACCCTCAAGAGCTGAGATTTCACCATTGGATTGTGGACTAATATTTGACGGTGCATCTTTATCAGACATGCCAGACTGTATTCTTAACCTCTCAATTGAGAGGGCTTCGATCTTGTTCATAGCCAATGTAGTAAGGTACTCCAGTGACACATATTTTGGATCCGGCTCACCCACATCGTATCGTTGTGACCTGCAACCATAGCAGGCTTCTGGCGTATGTGGCTTTCAGCTTATGTATCATAAGCTCACATTACGTGGCTTATTTTGAAACTTTCAGGCTTATATAAGCTCATCATGACATGATAAGCTTATATAATCCAAAAAGTTTCAAAATAAGCCACAAAAAGAAACAAACACCCCTTAACCTTTAGAATCGCCGCAAAATTCCCTTAACCTTTACAAAAGTATTAACATCAAAATATATATAGGTAAAAATACCCTCGCATCTTTCATCTCTAATTTTGCCAAAAAAAAGCTCATTGGATATAAACTCTAGTGAAAGGCGAGTGCCAAAAGGAAGCTTATTATCTACGGATTCAGTTCAACACTAAGAGCAAGCTTATTATCTACGGTTTCTTAGGTTTACGCATGAATGTTTGTAGCGTAATTCGATACGCGACTGTTAACAAACTTAGATAATCATTTAACTCGGATTCCACTACATTATCATATTCAAAAATAGCTAAAAAATCATAAGTAAACACTGGAAAACATCAATTTCATATTTGCAATCAGGGAAATAACATTCATCAGCAACAATCCCAAAAACAGAAACAATCACAATCAATCTTTGGATACAAAAAATGCAATAAGAAACACCAAAAAGATAAAAAGAAACAATCAACATAAATTAAAAGTTAAATTAGTTCATAAATATATAAACCCAAAAACAACATACCCACATTTGTGGATTTTGTGTACCAGCAAGCACACTTCTTTTAGGGATGTTTCGTTAGGCAAAAGAGAGAGAAGAAAGTGATATGATTTATCATTTATGTATGTTTTTCTGAGGAATAAATTGGGCGGTGGAAGAAGAGGTTGGGGAAAGACACGTGTGTGATGATATTGAGAGTGGCATTCAACTACACTGGGTCGGGTAAACCAGATCCAAGTTTTTAATATAAAATATTTAACTGGGGCGGGTTTGGGTTTGGGGATCCGAGTTTAACACTAAAATATTCCAGTGGAGCGGGTTTACCCGAATTTATCAATAAAAAAATGGAAAAGATCCGAAATTAGCCCCATCCAATTTTTTAATCACACATTTATTAATTAAATATTCAATACATCCCAATAATTGTTATAAGTTATAAATTTAATGTCCAACATAGATTGCCATTTGCCACTACGAGCACGGGGTATGGTTTCGTGTTTTCGTGCTTGAGCCGTGGAAAAAGCACCACTTTTTCTCCATAACACCAAAACACCTCATAACACCAAAAACACTCTCCCTAGTTAACATCACAATTTTTGGTGTTGTGGTGACCCCACATTTAATAAAAAGTAAAAAAAATACACGAAAACGCGAGACACGGTACAGTGTCTCGCGCCGTCGTGTGGCGTTTTCCCGGACCATTTGGGCTGGGGATAACGGCTTGAGACACGAAAACGCCACTCGCGGTATGGTTCATCGCCGTGGCGCACTGTACCCTGAGCTCTAAATAATGAAATAAATAGTTACAATTACAAACCTCAAAATAAGTGATAAACAACCTTAGAGCACAAGGTATGGTAACACCATTAACACCGTCACATCAGCGCCACATCAGCTTTAACACCATAACACCAACATCAAAAATACTCATGTAACCATAACACCATTAACACCACTTTTTGAGACCCATAAATTTTTTTCTTTTTCATTTATTAAAACAAGTAAATATCATTTTTTATAAAAGTAAAACAATTCTTTTTACTTACAAAAATCACAAAAGACCAAAACCACAAGGACCACTAATGTAAAAACTCCCTTTTACTTCTTCTTCCTCCTCTTAACTTGCATAGCAAACACACACTTAAACACACACCATAACACACACACAAAAACACACACAGACACACACTATACACACACTATACACACACTATACACGCACTCAATTTTTTAAAAGAAAAAAAAAATTGACACCAACACGCGTTGGTGGCTCGACACCGAGACCAACGACGTTGGCCAACGCAGATCAAGGATATGGTAACGCCACCAACGCGACAACCACGTATGCATAACGCATGGTGCTGCGTTACCATACCCAGCGCTCTTAGGAGTTGAAAGAACAAAATTTTACTTTGACATATGGATAGTTGACAATATAAAACGTTGGAAACCATTAACTAGGTACACTTTTTCAAAGTCTCGACCGTTTGAGTGCGTTAAAGTCAATATATAGAACTTTCTAATTTTCGTAAATTCGTATATGTCTAGAAACAAATGTAATAAAATTTCAATACACATGTACTTTTTTTTTAACGGCTGATAATATATAAATCAAGACTTCTAGCAAGATACTAGAAGCTTAAAAAATAGACAATTCAGTGTACATGCATAAGAGAGAAAAGAAAACACTCGAGCGCTTTAACTGCGAGGATAGCAAAAGGGATGAAAAAACTCTTGTTAAAGACAAGAGAAAAACCCCCACCCACGGAGGCCGAGCCACCGGTTTTCACTCCGGGGGTGTTTTTGATGCCATCCCAAACAAGCCTCGAAAACAAAGAAAAAAGAGTGCATAAGCAAAAACAAACAAAAGACCACCACGAACAAGCAAGGAACGAAACATCCATCAATTCAAAGTATTACTCGAAACCAGCAATGGGGACTTGAGCCAATCGATCCAGCTGCAAGACATACGACCTCTATGATGAAGCCACGAGAAGGAAAAAGAACGAATGTTGTCGTAAATGATATTTCTCTTGAGAGGGCGATGGCAAAAAATAAAGCTATTACGAAACCTCCACAACCACCATAAAGTAGCAGCTAGAATAATGTGTAAACACCTTTTCCTCTCTTTAGACGCTTGCCAAGAATCAAACCATACCTTCCAATGATCAAAAGAAGAACATGAAGGAAACGAAACTTCACACCAAATACGAACCGAATTCCAAATAGCTTTAGCAATGTCACAAAAAAGAAATGAAAAATATTTTTGTACTTTTTATATTTTTATAATAGAAGAAAATATTCACAATTTCAAAAACAGATGGTCAAACGCAACGATAAAGAAGTGTAAAAACCAACAATCAATGATACCGAGAAGTAGTATAGAGCTTTCCCGGGTCGTAAATCCCCAACGAGGCTGGAATGGTAAATCGATACGATCGAAGATTTGAGTTTGAAGGAAGGAATGAATTTGGGAAGTTGAAAAAGTCAAATTAAACAATAACGAACTAAAACGTTTAAGAAAAACCTAGAAATTACGAAATTAAACTAGAAAACGAGACCCCGAATCCCGTACAAAAAGGGGGAAACCTAAAATCTTTAAAAATAACCCTACGGAAAATTTTTCACTTCTAAACTACTCTACGGGACAAATAACGAAGAATGAAAAAGACTAGACCGAAAACGGAGTTCGTTTGACCCAAAAACGAGTCAAGACAAAAAAACGCACCCGGACCGTTCTTTAAAAAGTAAAAAGTTGTAAAAATGACCCTACGAAAACTTTGGTATTTTTCCTACAAACTAGATGACAAAAGAAAATTTTCTAAAAAAGCAAAATATTTTTTTGATAATTTTTGTATTTATTATGAATTTAATAAACTTTTAACTAAATTAAATTATAAAAAATATTAAACGTTTACAAAAAATTCTGAAAAATTTACACAAAATACTAGACTCTATAAGCTACCTACGAAAAATAATAAACACCCACCAGCTTATTCAATAAGCCCGAAAATAAGCTTGACAGCTTATAAGCTTATAAGGGGAAAACCCCCTTAAATATGTTTGCCCTTGGGTTTATAACGAAAAAGACCCAAGGGCGCAGTGGTAGTGTGTGTGGGAGTTAAAGGGGATGTATTGCTTGGTCCCGGGTTCGAGTCTTGCTCACCCGGACCAAGTATCTTCCCCTTTTTTTTTTTTTTTAAACTCATAGAGGTAAAAAAAAAAAAAATAAAAGAAAAAAAAAAAAAAAAAAAAAAAAAAAAAAAAACTCTAGGGTAGAAAGTGTATAGATTTAAACTAAAGGGTAGGCGGGCAAACTATTAGGAATTTACACTACAACGAAAATGCGTAACCCTACACTATGAAAATGTAACAAAAGAGACCCCACGCTATTGGCTTATTTTTGGCTTATTAAAAGGGTGCTTTTCAGCCAAAACTCAAAACTACAAAGTTGCTAAGGGGCTTATTCCTAACAACTTTAACAAAAGGACTTTTAGCTTTTATCAAAAGAATAAGCTTAAAAGTAAGCTTAATTATGACAGAAGCTTAAGAAGCTTTAAAACTAAAAAAACTAAGTCTTTTTTGGACTTAAGGTCGAATTAAGCTAATACAAATGCAAAATAAGCCAAGAGGACTTAAACTAAACTAAATAAGCTTAAAAAGCTTAAAGCTTAAGGCCAAATAAGCTGTGAATAGCTTATGAAGGCAGGAAACTTAGAACAAGCTAAGAAAGGCTAAAATGCTTAAGACTTGGGCAAATAAGCTAAAGAAAAAGTGAAATAAGCACACTAACTGTCTAACTTAACCTAAAAACTTACTAGGACACAATTTGAGCTTATGGGATAAGCTCAATAAGCCAAAGTGTGGCTTAAACCCCACAACAGTACTAACTTGGGTGTTAGTACTGTTGGTGTAAACAGCCAAATGGTATCTTTGGGCTTAAAAATAAGCAACCAAATAAGCTTATCAAGGGCTCAAACTTTGAGAACTTATACTAGGGCTTATAAACTCTTAAAATAAGCCAAATACTTGGGCTTGAGTGAGCTTAATGGCTGAGAACATGAGGCCTAAAGTATCCCCCTATTGCAACCAGGGGAGCATTTAAGGCAACCTCATGGGCTTATTTGACAGCTTATTTTAAGCTGTCAAATAAGCTCTAAAATCAAAAAGAAGCTTAAACAGGTTGAGTACTCTATCTAAGGGACTTGTGCACCAATTTTGAGCTTTTGAAAATTCATTTTACTTGCTTAATTTTGACTATGAAAAAGGTGTTTTGGCTTTTTACAAACTAATGACCAAAAAAAGCTTGGTGATTTTGACTTTAGTAAGTCAGGAAACAAAGGCTTTTTCAACAGCCTTGTTTAGACACACTACACCCCACTTATTGATGCTATAAACTAAAACCACAAGTGCTTATTTGATTAAGCACTTGTGGGATTCTAAAAACCTTCACAGTTTTGAAAAAGGTTTTAGAAAACCTTAGAAAACAATTTTCCAACTAAAAATGTTTTAACAACAGCTTAAGAGTGACTTAAAACTTGAGCTTAAATTGACCAAGTGACCATAACCCAAGCCAAAACCCTTTTTGACCGTTTTGGTCTTGTGCCAAACACCCCTTTATCTAAAAACTGTCAAACCAAAGTAGGGTTAAAATCCATTTTTAAGCCAAAACATAAAAAACTTTTTATCTACTTCTACTTAATTTAACCTATTTAAGCTATTTTAAAACAAAAAACACTAGCTTATTAAGGAAAATAAGCTAGTTTCTCAGCTAGCTTATACTACACTTTAAGACAGTATTGAGAAAAGCTAATGTGCCACAAAGATATGCAATAAAAAACTTAAACAGCTAACTAACACTTTAAACTAATGCATTTGTAAAGATATAAAGCAAATAAGCTAAAGATTTAAGCTAGAAGTTAAGCTAGAATGAAATTTAGAAAATGAAAACCTAGGTCGAAATAAGAATTTGAGTTGGCGCAGAACCAAGGCCACTCTTTCTGAGTGAGTGGCCGAGAAAAAACCTGTCCTAATGGCTCCTAAAAAAGCCTCTACACTGAGCAATAGCACAATACGCTATGTTAGCGACTTATTTCTCCAAAAGCTTCCAAATTCACAATCAAATGAAATAATTTCAACTTAAAACAGTACTTAAGAACATTGAACAAGTATTAAACTGAATTTGAGCTTATTAACAAGGATAAGCTCAAAATTAGCTATATGAGAGCTTACTGCGTTCAAACGGCTAATTTGTTCATTAAAATGAAATTGCAAGTGCATACAATGAGATTAACTTTAAAAATACTTTAAATGACAATAAAAACTGAATAAAAACTTAATAAGCTGGAAACAAAAAATTTTTTTTTGGGCCTGAGCACTGCCCCACTGGCTTACAAGGCTATTTATAGCCGAAAAGTAACTAAGTCTTCTTTTTCTTGTTGTGCTTGTTTGTAGACACACAAACACAGTGTGTTTGTTTTGTGAGGAAGAGAGTTTAAAGCACTAATCTTGGCCCTTCAATCTCAAAATTCAATCAAAGACCGTCGAAATGGGTTTGGGGGATGTGGGATTGCCAAGTGGCACTTATATGGCTGGGAAAGGTAGTGAGAGAGGGGGGAAGATGAAATAACCATGGTGATGGTGAAAGGATTCATGGGGTAAAAACGGGTTTAACAACCCGTGAGTTGTGTTTTGGGGGGAAAAAAGGGCGGGAAAAGAGGTTGGGTTGGTTACAGAGTATAAGTTTTACCACTTGGCAAAAACAGCCCCTCAAGGATTGTTGTTCATTTGCACGTTTCGTCCCTGTGGTTATATAACTTTTGGGGACTTGGCAAAACAAGTCCCCAAGAGTTATATAACTCTTTTCAAAGTTCGTCCTTGTGGAGTACAAGTTAGGGGGGTTGGCAGTTTTGCCCCCCTACTTGCTACTTTGAGCAAATTGCAATATTAACCCTTCTCTTTTCTTTTCCTCTTTTCTTCTTTTTGTATAAGTTTAGGGTTTGGCAATTTCAGCCCCTAAACTTATATTTCTTTGACTTTGACCCCGGGGTTGACTTGGGTTGACTTTGACTTTGACCAGTTGACTTTTCTGTTGACTTGGCTTTGTCTTTCACAGTCTTTTCCATTCCGAGTCTGGTTTTGTCGTTTTGGCTTTGTTTTTCGTCCTTTTCTTGGTTATCCGTTCCTGCACAATACATTTAGCAAAACAAGCATATATTTGGCATTTTAAGTCCGTTTTTGGTTATTTTAGCTCATTTTTAAAGGTAAAAGGTATGTGTATTTAAGCACATACCAAAATCCCCCATACTAAGGTATTGCCGTGTCCTCACGCAATGCTATGAAGTAAGCATTTACGAAAACTAAGAATCTCAATCCCCCTCGACTAATAACTTTGAAAAGTAGCTATCAAAGTGTTCGCAAGGAAACTAAGGAATCAAAAAGCTTCGACAGTCCCGATTAAACCATTATTTTGTATTCACATATGACTACCTAATTTTTTTTTGGGATTTTTTTTTATTTTATTTTTTGAATGTTTGTTCTTTCTTATTGTAACTCCACAATGGGATCATAGAGTATAACGTCCATAGAGTGATCTACGAGATGTCCTTACGGAAAATTTCATGTCCCCGATTTATCACTAGTCCTTAAACCAAGCAATTAACCGAAGATCATTGTCGATATAATTGAGTGGTAAAGCCCACATAACTTATGACTTTGTGAACTTTTGAACTCCCGATAATGGATAAATATTCGTGTGTCTCGATTTTAACTCAACCATAGATCATCTTATTCCTCATAGACCCCCCCCCCCCCCCCCCCCCCCCTCCCCCCCCCCCCCCCCCCCCCCCGCCCCCCCCGCCCCCCCCCCCCCCCCCCCCCCCCCCCCCCCCCCCCCCCCCCTCACAAATGAATCGTGACTCAAAGCAACCATTTATTAAGACTTTGCAACTTGATTTTATAGAACTTCAAAATTATTATTATTTTTTTTTTTTTTTAGGTTCATTAAAGCTAGGAAGGCTTGCTTAGTTTGAACAACTACCTTAGGCCTCGCTCGCCTAGTAGAGAAGCACAACCAACTTCCGGTGTTTTAGTTTGAAAACCCAACCCGATTGCTAGGCGTCGTGGAAAATCACATCAACACCTTCTTCCTAATATGGCTAAGGATTTAGTGTTCTTAAGTTTGAACCCTCACCTAGACCTTTCTTCAAGTGAGATATCACGACACACCAAGTCCCCTAGAAGCAAAGATTGTCTTAGTTTGAACCCCCCCTCGTGGTTTAGCGGAGTGAAGAAATCACGACACATTTATTACTTGCTCCATATAATCAAATTATCTTTATTGGCATTAAATCTTTCAAACTTTTGCTTTTAAGAATCAAGTCACAAATTTGAAGCTTTTTCTGAAAAAACGATTGACTTAGCTGAATTAAATCGAACATTATGATTAGGCGGATTGAAGCTTATGAGAAAAAGAGAACACAGTTTATTCATATCAGTTTGTTAGACGAATCTTGCTTGACAACATAAACTTATATTTACCTCTATTCATTCTCTTCTTCACTAAGAATTCAAAGCAATAGAATCGAGTGAAAGCTTTGGCCTAAAAGAACTATAATAGGGCTCAACACGCCGCATCGGACCCAAAATATATTCTTACTCTACCCAACAAGACAAAAACCACATATTTATTTTGAAATTTTTAAATCTTTTTCATTTTTTTGGTATTTTTGCAAAAATTTGGTGGTAAAACGGGATTATGTGATAACAACGACTGCAGGCAAAAATCAAATCGAAGATTCCCCCCCATACTAGAACTAAACATCGTCCTCGATGTTTCAAAGGGGTACCTACGTAAATCTAAGGCCGTTTATGAAGTGTGCCAAAAAGTAACACGTCATCCGATTAGATATGGATACTGAATTCCCAACTGAAGCTGAAGGATGTGAAGCTCGAGTTAAAAATGCCAGAATCAAGAGAGCCTACACAATCCGGGAATACCGGACATACAATACAAAGCACACTAAATGCGAGGACCGAACGCGAGTAATGGAAAATAATAAACCTTCTCACACAAAAACACTTAATTATTACATACTACGTATAGAGCATGGGTGCCTCCCCCGAAGTGCTTGTTTAGGGTCCCGATGCTTGACCCGTCCCCGCAATTAATTGGTCCATGGGAACGTTTGGGAGATCATGGACAACTCGGTTGGTAATGTCCCCTTCACAAAGTAATGTTTTATAGATGACCATTTCCACTTTAAAGTTGGGCCCCGGAGTTGAGATAACTCGACGGAGCCTAATAAGGAAAAACTTGGACAACTGAATGGTCCCAGATCCAACGGATTTCAATTTGCCCGAGAAAATCTTCAGTCTAGAATTGAAGAGGAGGACACGATCACCAACGTTGAAAACGCGGTTTTTGATCTTAGCATCGTGTATCCTCTTGGTTTTCTCTTTATAGATCAGAGAGTTCTCGTAGGCCTGATCACGAAGTTCATTTAGTTCATTCAGTTGACTTTCTGTGATCACACCGCAGTTTATAACATCAAAATTTGTATGCATAGAGGCCCAGTAGGCTTGTGCTCTAGCTCGATCGATAGATGACATGCCTTCCGTACACAAGTTTATATGGAGTACACCCGATAGGTGTCTTGTACGCTGTCGTAAAGGCCCATAACAGGCATCAGTCCTAATTTGTACTGACCAGGAACATTAATTTTCTCCCCACTGGGTTTCTCTCAAGAATACACACCCAACCACTTAAACCACGATTTGAATCACTCTACAGTGCCCACTATGTTTTGTGAGGTGATATGCGTATGGAGAGACGTGAGTGACATCCATAACGTAAGCAAGAACTTTTGTAAATAGGTCATTGCAAAGTGAGTTCCGCGATCCATTTATTAAGCTCGGGTGCACCAAATCGAGAGAAGAGAGTTTATCAAAATTGACAAACAACTCCGGTCATCATTGGTGGAAGCCCTTGCTTCAACCCCAATTTGAACAATATCAACACCACGGTATGTATTTGTTCCCTCTTGAAGACGGAACGCCCCATTTCAACATCCATGCCCCAGAGATGTACAAAGATTTTCCAAACTATGGATGGAGTATTGTGCATCTCATCACGTGCGTAATTTTCCTTATACGTTGACAAATGTCACAACGGTGACAAAGATCATGGGCATCCTGTAATGGGTGGCCAATAGAATCCTGAATCGAAGATTTTCTGGCTTGTGTAATGGCACCATGTGCCCCCAGTAGGGTCCACTGTGGCAATCTTGAGAATGTCCCTAAAGCTATCTTGTACCAGAAACACAACGTCTTATCACCTGATCAGCACAGATCCAACAACAGAAAAGGAACATCCCAGACAAAGTGCTTGACATCCTGAAGAATTTATTTTTTTGTCGGGGATGTCATTCCCGGAAAACAAATTTCCCCGCATGTTGAATTGGTGCAAAATCTGCCAACCATGGGTACTATTGATCTTGAAAGCACTAGAAACCAATGGGTTACGAGAGGAAATGCTCATTGATTTCTTTGTTCTCGATTGTCTTGATGCGGATTTTCAGTCTGGAAAGATGATCGGACGGCGAGTTCTCAATCCTTTTTGTCTCGAATTTTCATTTCAAATTCTTTGGAGCAATAAGATCCACCGCAGATCTTGCCTTAGCATCCTTCTTGGCAAAGAGATACTTGATGGCAGAGTGGTCAGTATACACTATGCTTTTGGACATGACAAGATATGAACGAAATTTCTCAAAGGCATACACTACAGCAAGTAATTCTTTTTCTGTAGTAGTGTAGTGAGTTTGAGCCTCGTTCATAGTCTTGCTAGCATAGTGTATAGGTTGAAAATGCTTGTTTTTTCTTTGCCCGAGGACTGCCCCAATTGCGAAGTCGCTAGCATCGCACATTAGTTCAAAAGGCAAGTCCCAGTCGGGAGCAATTAAGATCGGAGCCTCAGTCAGTTTTCTTTTGAGTGTATTAAAGGAATCGATACACTCTTCAGAAAAGAAAAAGGGAGTCTCTTTTTCAAGCAAATGAGTCATAGGACGGGCAATTTTGGAAAAGTCCTGAATGAATCGTCGGTAAAAACCGGCGTGCCCAAGGAAACTACGGACACCTTTGACAGAAGTCGGATGAGGGAGTTTAGCTATTACTTCGACTTTAGCTCTATCAACCTCAAGTCCAGACTTAGAAATTTTATGTCCGAGAACAATGCCTTCCTTTACCATGAAATGGCTCTTTTCCCAGTTTAAAGATAAATTGGTGTCTTCACACCGCTTCAACATCTTTTCTAAATGGGTTAGGCACGTGGAGAAAGAGTCCCCAAAGACCGAAAAGTCATCCATGAATACTTCCATCGTTTTCTCAATCATATCGTGGAAGATTGCCATCATACATCTTTGGAATGTGCCAGGAGCATTGCATAGCCCAAAAGGCATACGACGATAGGCAAAAGTTCCGTATGGGCATGTGAATGTTGTCTTTTCTTGATCTTTTGGGTCAATTGGGATCTGAAAGTAACCCGAGAAGCCATCGAGGAAACAGTAGTATTCGTTTCCTGCTAGTCTTTCGAGCATTTGGTCCATGAAAGGCAATGGGAAGTGGTCCTTTCGGGTGGCTTCATTAAGCTTTCTGTAATCAATACATACTCGCCATCCCGTGACCAATCGAGTAGGAATCAGCTCATTATCTTCATTTGTGATGACTTCCATACCTCTTTTTTTAGGTAACAGTGACCAGGGCGCACCCAAGGCTGTCAGAGATGGGTTAAATCATCCAGCGTCAAGGAGAGTTTTCACTCCTTTTTGATAACATCTGAAATTTTTTGGGTTTTACCCCTGCTCTTACATTGAGCCACAGATGGTTCATATCCTCTTCCATTAGAATTTTTGTGAGTACAAAACTCTGGGCTAACACCCTTTATATTTGGAGAGTTATCCAAGCGATGGCTCGCTGTGGGACTATAAGAACCTTTATAGAAGTGCTGCCTTATCCCATCTTTATTAATCTTAGCAATTAATACAGGCAACTTTATGTCGCCTTCTAAAAATGCCCCGTATCAAGATGAGTGGTAGTACCCTTAGTTCAACCTCGGGAGGTTCATCAATGAGGTTCAACGTTTAGCTTCACAGAGTTTGAGTTCTTTCTAACTATCAGGCATATATTTTTCATGATTTTGGGAGGGGTGGTGGTGGTGCACGGTTGGGGGGGGGGGGGGGGGGGGGGGATCAAAATTGCGTCATAGAATCAGGATGTCCCCCTCAGGATCCTGAAAGTTGGATCAACTTTCAATGAAGGTTGGATCTTCTTCCTAGACAAGAAACAATCTGCTTCTTCCAAACCAAGAGAAGTCACTGTCCCCGAAAAAAGAGTTGAGAGTTGAGAAGCATAGAAACAATAGCTCAGAAATATGGAGTGGGATTCCACTCGCGACCACACTTGAAAATCCTAGACCTCTGAGAATATTCATCACAGCCATATCGATGACGTCGATTTTGTTGACCGTCATATGGTTGTAATCAGCTGTGTAATTTTGGAAGTTTGTCACCAAGTTGATTGATGCTTCCTGCCCCACGAAGGGTAATCTCGCCTTCATAAACATCTATCAAAGCATGACTTGTTTTCAAGAAACATCGCCCGAGAATTAAGGGGACTCGGGGGTCTGGTTCAAAATCAACAACTACGAAGTCAGCTGGAAATTGAAATTTTCCCACATTTACAAAGACATCTTCAGCAATACCGATTGGTTCAGTGATTGAACGATCGGCTAGTTCTAATGTCATGCAGGTCGGGGTCAATTCAGAAAGAGATAGACTTTTCCATACAGAATAAGGCATGAGATTGATGCTCGCACCAAGATCGGCCAATGCCGATTGCATGTAGTAATCCCGTGACTTCCACGATGGAATCAGAAATCGGCCAGGGTCTCCAAGTTTCTTCGGTAACTTATTGAGGATGACCGCTGAACAGTTCTCATTCAAAGGAGTCCTTGCCAATTCGCTTAATTTTTCCTTGTTTCCAATCAGAGTTTTTAAAGTTGAAGCAAATTTAGGCATGAGCATCAAGGCATCGGTAAAGCTAATCTCGAAACTTAAATCTCTAAAGATTTCATAGAATTTCTCGATTTGATCGTTAGCTTTTTCTTCCCTTTCATCATTGTTCTTCGTGATGAGAAATTGGAATTGATGCTTAGAATGTAGTAACAACAGAGCAACAGGGCATCTCAGGATTTTGGATTACGAGTCTGAATTTGAACAACAAGTGAGGATGGACGTCTCGGTGCTTCCGTCATTAGCAGGAGAGCATCGTGTCCTTTGTCACCTCGACCTTGATTACACGGCTTTTGTCCTTTGATGGTAACACCACTTCGGTAGGATACCTTATAAATCTTCCTTTGGGTTGGTTTACAGTGTTACCAGGAAGATTCCAGAACCGAAGTGGTGAAGCTGTATAGCGTACCAAATTTTGAAAGCATATCAGTCAAATTTGCCATTTGGGATTGCAGGTTTTGACCTTGGTTTTGCATGTTTCTCAACACTGCATCATTGGCTGTGACATATCTTTCAAAATCTGTTTTTGACACACCGTGTGTCTGAGGAGCAGGTCCTTGATGAGCTACTGGTTGATTAACTACTGGTTGATGAACCGGAGGTCGATACTCTGACCTTGGATGAAATTGTTTCCCTCTGTATTTGATTGAAGTTATTTCCACGATTGAAATATGTTTTGATTCTTGGCATGAGATCGAACTGGAGGAAAACCAGGAGGTCTAATTTGGTTTGAGACCATTGGATGTCGATAACCAGAATTAGCATGGTTGAAATTGGCCGCAGCGGCCTGGGACACATACTCTTGGATATTGTCATGGTACAATGTAAGTAGTTAGTGCTAACAGTTTGATAAGAATGACCTCCCCCACACAGTTGACACAACTTTGTTTCAACCGCTTTACGGGGCGGAAGCTGGGTATTGGTTCTTTCTATCTTGAATAATGCCCGAACCAGTCATTGAGTTCAGCAACAGCAATGAGACTGCAATGGGTGGAAGAGCTTGTACTCATTTTAGCTACAACAACTTTGTTTCTTGACTGACGTACCTTAGACTTGCTCTCGATAATTTTTAAACATTCTCGAGGCATTTTGTCTAAGAAGTTACCACCAGCAGCAGAGTTCAATGAATCTTGATCATTTGAGTTAAGGGCATTATAGAATGTCATCGAGTTGATGGCAATTCTGAAGACCAGGATGAGGGCATCCCCTTAAAAGACATCATTGAAACATCCCAAGCCTCATAAACGTCTCATCAACATTTTGCTGAAATCTCGAGATTTCATTTCTGAGATTTTCTTTTAGAGGGCGGGAAGAATTTGATTAATAAAATTTCGAACAAGATCATCCCCAAGTTCAATCGACCGAGGAGGGTCCTTTTCTAGCCAAATCCGGGCTGCCCCTTCGAGAGAAAACGGAACGCCTAAGTTGTAACCGCCGTATTTGGTACGTTCGAATCTTCATTTGAAGAATGTGATCCTGTTGAAATAACGGATGTAGAGCATGTGGGTCCTCTTTATCATTAGCCAAAAAATTCTTGTTTGGACAAGATCAGAAGACCATGCTTGATCTCAAAGTTATATCGCGGTGGATTTCAGGAATAACTATCAGCATCCCTAGAACCCTCGGTGGTGCTTCGAGCAGATTACGCCATAGTACGATTATCACCATCGCATCTATTGGGAGATTAATCAGAGGGTTTCTCAAGGTTAGATGATTCAACAAAGTTTGTCGACCTTGTGGATGTCGACGTCTACGGGCTTGAAACGAGTGCGCATAGCACAAAATAGGAGTACAAAAGCGAAAATTTACACTACTTATTTGGTTTTTCAAAAGATTGATTCACATTGATTTTAACGGACAATGAGATAGGACAACTTAAACCAATAATCACTTACTTCACGGTAGCTCTCAAAAAGATAAACTCACAGGTGAGCGGAGGAGTAGGATAGCGCAAGCATATATCTCCTTTTCGTCGTATTCCTAGGAACAAACCTCCCGTTATACCCCCTATAGTTTGTTCAACCTTTTGAGGTGACCGTACGTCGTAGAGACACAAAAGGCAAGTGTATTTAAATCTGTTCGAAATTGGGGAAACCACAAGTCACCGGAACTTAGTATGATAAATAACCTTCTGTAGGAATATTATATTTCGGTGTTTTACCCAAGTTGTGAATTTTTAATTTTCTATTTTTTTTTAGGACAATGTTTTTATAATTTTTGATTTTTCTTTTTTTTTTTCTTTTTTTTTTTGGGGTTTTATGATAATATACTAAAAAAAGAAATGAAAATATTTTAGTACTTTTTTTTATATTCTTATAAAAAAAGAAAATATCTCATTTCAAAAACAAAGATGTCAACGTAACGATTAAACGTTTTGCAACACCTCCCCGCAGCGGCGCCAAAAATTGATCGTGCCGGATTCACACCGTAAATATATATAATATATAATAAAATATAAAATATATAAAGAAGTGTAAAAACAACAATCAATGAACCGTGAGAAGGAGTATAGAGCTTTTCCCGGTCGTAATCCCCAACGAGCTGGAATGGTAAAATCGATACGATCGAAGATTTCGTTGAGGAAGGAATGAGTTTGGGAAGTTGAATAAGTCAAATGAAACCAAGAACGGACAAAACGTTTAAGAAAAACGCGAAAAATTTACGAAATTAAACTAAGAAACGAAACCCGAATCCCGTACAAAAGGGGGGAAAACCTAAAATCTTTAAAAATAACCCTACGGAAAATTTTTACTATCTAAACTACTCTACGGGTCAAACAACAAGAAGAAAAAGACTATACGAAAACGGTGTTCGTGTACCCAAAAACGAATCAAAACAAAAATCCGACCGACCCCGTTCTTTAAAAGAGAGAAAGTTTATAAAAAATACCCTACGAAAACTTTTATATTTTCCTACAAACTAGATACAAAAGAAAATTTTCTAAAAAAGCAAAATATTTTTTTGATAATTTTTGTATTTATTATGAATTTAATAAACTTTTAACTAAATTAAATTATAAAAAATATTAAACGTTTACAAAAAATTCTGAAAAATTTACACAAAATACTAGAATCTATAAGCTACCTACGAAAAATAATAAACACCCACCAGCTTATTCAATAAGCCCGAAAATAAGCTTGACAGCTTATAAGCTTATAAGGGGAAAACCCCCTTAAATATGTTTGCCCTTGGGTTTATAACGAAAAAGACCCAAGGGCGCAGTGGTAGTGTGTGTGGGAGTTAAAGGGGATGTATTGCTTGGTCCCGGGTTCGAGTCTTGCTCACCCGGACCAAGTATCTTCCCCTTTTATTTTATTTTTTTAAAACTCTAGGGTAGAAAGTGTATAAATTTAAACTAAAGGGTAGGCGGGCAAACTTTAGGAAAGTTACACTATAGTGAAAACGGTTAACCCTACACTATGAAAAAAAATGCAAAACAAACCCTACGCTATTGGCTTATTTTTGGCTTATTAAAAAGGTGCTTTTCAGCCAAAACTCAAAACTACAAAGTTGCTAAGGGGCTTATTCCTAACAACTTTAACAAAAGGACTTTTAGCTTTTATCAAAAGAATAAGCTTAAAAATAAGCTTAATTATGACAGAAGCTTAAGAAGCTTTAAAACTCAAAAGGTTAAGTCTTTTGTGGACTTGTGGGTGAATAAGCTAAACTTAAGATAAAATAAGCTAAGAGAACTAAACCTAATCTAGATAAGCTGTAAAGAGCTAAAAGCTTAAGGCTAATTTAGCTATGAAGAGCTTATTATGACAGAAATACTAACAAGCTTAAAAGCTAAAAAGACTTAACTTTTGTACTTAAATAAGCTAAGAAAAAGGTTAAACAAGCTTAACATCTAATTAACTAATCTAAATAAACTCTTAAAAGCTAAAAGGGGCTTATAAAATAAGCTGACTAAGCCTAAAGGAAAATAAGCAATCCTACACCTAAGTCATCCAAAACAGTCAAGGTGCTAGTTTGGGCTTAGAAATAAGCCAACAAACAAGCTTCTTAAAAGCTGGAATTTAGAGAGCTTATACAAGGGCTTATAGGCTCCCTAAATAAGCTAAGAAATTGGGCTTTAGGTCACTTAAAAGCCAAGAATAAGAAGCTTAAAGGCTCCCCTTTGCACCAGGGGAGCTTTAAGTCTAAACCCAAGGGGCTTATTTGACAGCTTTCAAAAAGCTGTCAAATAAGCTCTAAATAGGAAAATAAGCTCAAACAGATTGAGTGTAGTGTAAGAGGAGCTTATGCACCAATTTTTAGCTTTCACAAACCATAAAGTTTTGAAATTCTTTTACTTGCTTAATTTTGATATGAAAAGGGCTTTTGGCTTTT
Organism: Tanacetum coccineum; assembly: GCA_026074375.1. Classification (NCBI taxonomy): domain Eukaryota; kingdom Viridiplantae; phylum Streptophyta; class Magnoliopsida; order Asterales; family Asteraceae; genus Tanacetum; species Tanacetum coccineum. The sequence goes on along the minus strand of BQNB010008023.1, from coordinate 68,904 downwards.
TACAAACTATGCACCAAAAAAGCTTGGTGAGTTTTGACTTATAAAGTCAAGGAAAACAAAGGCTTTTTAACAGCCTTGTTAGACACACTAAACACACACTTTTTGATGCTTAAACTAAAACCACAAGTGCTTAATCAAATAAGCACTTGTGGGATTCTAAAAACCTTCACAGTTTTGAAAAAGGTTTTAGAAAACCTTAGAAAACAATTTTCCAACTAAAAATGTTTTAACAACAGCTTAAGAGTGACTTAAAACTTGAGCTTAAATTGACCAAGTGACCATAACCCAAGCCAAAACCCTTTTTGACCCGTTTTGGTCTTGTGCCAAACACCCCTTTATCTAAAAACTGTCAAACCAAAGTAGGGTTAAAACCCATTTTTAAGCCAAAACATAAAAAACTTTTTATCTACTTCTACTTATTTAACCTTTTAAGCTATTTTAAACAAAAAACACTAGTTATTAATGAAAATAACCTAGTTTCTCAGCTAGGCTTATAACACTTATGGACAGTTTTTGAGAAAAAGCTAATGTGCCACAAAGATATGCAATAAAAAACTTAAACAGCTAACTAACACTTTAAACTAATGCATTTGTAAAGATATAAAGCAAATAAGCTAAAGATTTAAGCTAGAAGTTAAGCTAGAATGAAATTTAGAAAATGAAACCTTGGGATTTGTTGTCTCAGAACCAAGGCCACTCTTTCTGAGTGAGTGGCCTAGAAAACCTGTCCTAATGGCTCCTAAGCCTCTAAACCTGAGCAATAAGCTCAATAAGCTTATGTTAGCTTATTTCTCCAAAAGCTTCCAAATTCACATCAAAATGAAAAAAAAAAAAATTTTTTAAAATTTAAACTGAAAAAAGTACTTAAGAACCCATTGAACAAGTATTTAAATATGAATTTTTAAGCTTATTAACCAGGATAAGCTCAAATTAGCTTATTGAGAGCTTATTGAGTTAAAACGGCTTAATTTTTCATTAAAATGGAAAATTACAAGTGCATACAAGGAGTTAACTTAAAAATACTTTAAATGACAATAAAAACTTAACTAAAAACTGAATAAAAACTTAATAAGCTGGAATAAAAATGCTATATTTGCCACAATGGCTTACAAGGCTATTTATAGCCGAAAAGTAACTAAGTCTTCTTTTTCTTGTTGTGCTTGTTTGTAGACACACAAACACAGGTGTGTTTGTTGTGTGAGAGTGTTTAAAGCTCTAATCTTGGCCCTTCAATCTTCAAAATTCAATCTAAGCCGTCGAAATGGGTCTTGGGGGATGTGGGATTGCCAAGTTGGCAACTTTATGGCTGGGAAAGGTAGTGGAGGAGGGGGGAGATGAATAACCATGGTGATGGTGAAGATTCATGGGGTAAAAACGGGTTTAACAACCCGTGAGTTGTGTTTTGGGGGGAAAAAAGGGCGGGAAAAGAGGTTGGGTTGGTTACAGAGTATAAGTTTTACCACTTGGCAAAAACAGCCCCTCAAGGATTGTTGTTCATTTGCACGTTTCGTCCCTGTGGTTATATAACTTTTGGGGACTTGGCAAAACAAGTCCCCAAGAGTTATATAACTCTTTTCAAAGTTCGTCCTTGTGGAGTACAAGTTAGGGGGGTTGGCAGTTTTGCCCCCCTACTTGCTACTTTGAGCAAATTGCAATATTAACCCTTCTCTTTTCTTTTCCTCTTTTCTTCTTTTTGTATAAGTTTAGGGTTTGGCAATTTCAGCCCCTAAACTTATATTTCTTTGACTTTGACCCCGGGGTTGACTTGGGTTGACTTTGACTTTGACCAGTTGACTTTTCTGTTGACTTTTTGACTTGATTGACTTTCCGGTTTTGATTTGGCTTTGTCTTTCACAGTCTTTTCCATTCCGAGTCTGGTTTTGTCGTTTTGGCTTTGTTTTTCGTCCTTTTCTTGGTTATCCGTTCCTGCACAATACATTTAGCAAAACAAGCATATATTTGGCATTTTAAGTCCGTTTTTGGTTATTTTAGCTCATTTTTAAAGGTAAAAGGTATGTGTATTTAAGCACATACCAAACACTCACAAAATGAATTCAATATATTGCATCAATGAGATTGCTTATTTTTTCAGATTATGTGCTTAAAATTAAGCTGATGTACAGAATTTAAAGCGCATATAAACATATAACAATAGAGACTAAGATAGGAGCGACTGACCATAGTACGGTGAAGAAGTGACGATCGTGAGGCGTGCGATCATCCATGTCCATCATTTAGTGAGGTGTACCAAAGAACCCTTGATTTCCTAACCAAATATGATCAATACGTTACAAAACAATTTCCAGTTTCAACTTTTGTTAAACAAATTAATTAGCATCTACATCTCGCAACACATAAATCATTCATTTTCAAAATACACCAAATTAATTTTAAAAGAATATTTATATAACAACAAATACCATAACAAACATTTCATGAAAAAACCTGTTATATTTACTCCAGATGTTATTTAGAATACATTGTGGGAATTGAACATCACGATTATGCTTTAACTCAGAATACATAGATAGTCAAAATTATCATATAATGAATCAATAATAAACTGAGTATTTCATTAGTTTTAGTCACTTAAACACTACTTCAAATCACAACACCTAATTCAACCATACACGAATTAAGCTACACTAACAGAAAAACTTAATTTAACAATAATTAGAATAGAAACTAACCATTTGTTAGTTTGGTGGTAAGAGTTTGGAAGGTTCGAGGTTGGAGGTGAGAGATGTGAGACTGGTATGATTTAGGTCGGAGGTGGAGATGAGGAGGATGAGACTTCTAGAGTGATATGGAAGCAGATGAGAGGTCGAATTTTAAAAAAATAAAAAAAGGCATGCTGGACCTGAGCCAACCTCATCAGGCTTAAGTTAGCCCAACTATAAAACGACACATGTGTTGGTCGTTTTTGTTTTGCATTTTAGTATATATCATAATTTAATTTTTTTATTTTTGAACAAACAAATAAAATAGGAAACCAATTTGGGACCAACTACTTTAAGTTGGTTTCTATGGCTTTAATTTTCGAATCTGGAGACTTTGTAGTAGCAATTAGTCAAGCGTCAAAACTGTATAAGTTGGTAAAAACCACACAACCGAACATTGCCTAAGAGGCGGTCTTTGTGGAAAGGTTGCATTGGGTCTAAAAATAAATCCCGAGTTAAATTTTGCCTGTGAAACTAACCTTTTTGTGACAATTCCTACAAAATATCGTTTATCTTCTTAATATTTTTTTAAGTTTATCTTTTTAATAGTTTTTGTAGTTCTTTCAAAAATTGCACCGCAGGTGCAAGACTAAAGGAACGACTTATGTGAGCATGAAGTTTTGCCGCTTCAAACAACTAGGGTTTGGCTTTCTTACGTGTATATTATCTTCGAGTATTTGACGAGTTGATGGGTTCAATCGATGGGATACTCTGATTCTCGAATATTTGTAATGTGTAATATACTATGTGAATATTCAATCTCCAAGTCATTTTCATTTATGTGAGCATTCAAATGAGTGATAGGTTCAATTGAGCGGAAGCCTCCCCCCACGAGGTTGGGGGAAGCGCCTTAAAATCTAAATGATTTTTGGGATTCAGATATTACTTGTTCTGATTTTTGAGGATTCGGTGATATCCGACATATGGGGTCGAAATACTTAAATCTGAAAGTGATCTCTATATAATTCAGGGAATATATCAGGAATGGTTGTTTGATTATTACCATCCACACACACCGAATATCTAACAAAGTGAAGCATGTCGGTTAGGAGTAAAAATTTAACAATGAAGTGCCAAAACAGTTGAGTGAAACGGGTTTGAGCAAAGAATGAAAATGGTTTCGGGTTCAAACAAGCACTTGAAAACTAGGTCAAATGGGTTAGAGTCAAAACGCATTTGGGTTTAAATGGATAAACACATTTTTCTTTGTTTTATCGCGACACAAAATTTTGTTTTTAAGAATTATAATGTAGTTCAAAAAATGTTCAAGAAACAACATTCATCTTCACTATAAAAGAAGAAATTAATAAGTATACCGAAGATGTTCAAAAAAAAAGTACACCGAAGTTAACTAGCCCAATTTTGTATATCCAGTCAAAATTAGGGACCTTAGCTAGAGAAAAGTTTAATTAAGGACGAAGAGCATCTACAATTGATAAAGTTGTGAAAGACTTTTCACTATTTTGAAAAAAAAAATTTGGTAAGATTTTTAGCATCGCATCAAAAGCATTTTGGAAAGCTTTTTAAAAAGACGTGGTAAATCTCAAATATTTTATAAAAGCCTTACTGATTAAATGTGTTTTGCATTAAATGCATAATATTCTTCTATATACACTCATCTTGTTAATGGGCATTTTCATAGACTTTCGACAAACTTTTTTTTGTTCTTTTGGTACAATATCTTGCTTAATATATCATGTGTTTTTTTTTGAACATCAGATTTTTATTAAAACACTAGCAAGAAGCTAGAAAAGATTACAAGATAACAAAATTAGGGTTTCGTAACCAAGTGACCCAATTAACATTACACTTAGATCGACTAGAGCACCACGTATAAGAAAATTGAACTACATCATCGAATAAGAGAGCACGCATTGGTTGAGAATTCCCAAAGAGTAATTGATTTCTGAAGCGCCAAATTAACCACCACATCACGTAACAAATACCTTCAAGGAACACCTTCAATTGCTTATGTAAACGAATATTGACAATCCAGATGAGCCACTCGTTATAGGAGTTAAAAGCCACATATCAGATCCCTCACCAAATCAAAAAATTTCTACCTAAACTTGGCGAGCCAAGGGGACAATGCGAAAAAAATTATTGTGATAGTGGATTCTACAGGCCGAATACAAGGGGACATAGCAATATGATGGAATATCCATTCCTCCTAAGCGAAGATTAGCTCTAGTAGGTATATTTAGCCAAGCAACCCTCCAAAGATGAACATTTACCTGATGAGCGAGACTCTAGCCATCTAGGTTTGGAACTTCAGCTTTTCTGCTAAGATTTTGGTATTATCAATTAGATGCAAGTTGAGGGGATTTAACTGAAACTTTGTGAGCCTTCTAAAGAACAACACATCTATCTGATATATTTGGGAGACACAAGATCAACAAACTTTAGGTCGAGCAAAGTAACTTCATAATTTTCCTGCTCCACACCACCTACTTGGCATTCTACGAAAGATGAGACAAAAGAGGAGATTGACCTCATTTTCTCCCGGCCCCCACACTAATAGATTATTTAACATCTCTTAAAGCATTTATAACATTTTATAAAAGAACCTTTCAACGGCCAAAACCTCTCTTGCTAACAAGATTCATCCCAAAAGATAGTATTCTCACCGTTGCTCTTACTTTTTTTGAATGAAAAATCATATGATTTATACGCTTTATCTGTTGTGCTAAGCTGAATGAATAGCAGGAATTATGTCTTGCCATGGAGATCTTTCTAGGAATCAACTTATGGATCTAAAGCACATTTGTTACCATAAGATTGTATTTTAATAAAAACGAATCACAAAGTACGAACCAATCTAGTTGGAAATTCTCCAAACCCACTTGAATTGAAATGTGACTGAGCGCGATTATGTGCATAAAATAACTTATGTAGACACCAAGACCACATTCTTTTTTGAGGTTAGACCATATTCCAGCCAATCCAAGCTAATGCTTATATCAGAACCATCAACTCCATAATAAGAAATTCGTCTACGAATAGATTCCAATGATTTTACACGCCAATTGGAACCTTGAATATAGACATATGATGAAGCGAATCGAGGTAAGAATCGACTTCATTCTTTAACAAGGGTAAGGCCAAGCCGCCTACCTATAGAAGGAGTTTTAAGCTTCCATTTCGGAACATCTCGTAGAAACCGTTAGTACATCGTACCACGAAGTTAATTCTTGACTAGTTGCTATCCAAACCTTCACGCCAAGATAATTGAAGGAGTAGTTAAAATAGAGCAACACAATTAAAGAAGCTGCAACTTGCCTAACAACTTTGAGCTAACACCAATCCCCCATCAATTTGCTTTTGTGAAGATTAATTTTAAGGCCTAGGAAGCTCTAAAGTAGAACGCCTCACCAAGAACATTCAATTAAAAGTTGGAATTGTTCTTGTTTTGTTCACTAACCAATAAAGACACACCATCGCATAAAACAAATGAGAGATCGTGAAAGAGTCGTTTAGAGAGATACCTTTATATAAACCGGCGTTTAAGACTCTCTTGAATACGTGAGGTCAAGAGTTTCCATAATTCAAAATAAATAAAAAGGAGTGATAGGATCACCTTGCTTTAAGCACTTTTAGATTGAACTCCAAAGTAGGGCTACCGTTAACGGAGCACCGATCCCATGGCGTTATTAAGACAACTACTGATCCAATTACGCCATTTAAAGCGAAAACCAAAAGCCTTTATGGTCTCATCTAAGTAGTCCCATTTCACAGAATCAAAAGCCTTTTCAAAGTCCACCTTAAAAATCATCCCATTTAGCTTTTTAAACTTACACCAAGATAGAAGCTCATTAAGAATGAAAGGCCCATCAGATTTGACGATTAGCAACAAAAGCCGATTGAACATCACTTATGAGATAAGGCAGAATTAGACATAATATGTTGGCCAAAATTTTTGCTATGATTTTGTAAACGCTCCCAATAAGACTTATAGGACGAAAGTCTTTCCACTAAATTTGGCATCTTGGATCTTGGGAATAAGGGCTATAAAAGAAGAAGTTTGATCCTCTAGGGATAGTGCCCATCTACAAAAAATCGTTACAGCTTGAAACACATCGCATCATCACGTCTCATCATCATTGTTGTCCATTATTACGGTAAAAATTCAAAGGAATTCCATCTCGCCAGGTGATTTGTTGGGTGCCACTATCCCAATACTAGCCATTTATAAACCTCTTCATAAGTAACAGACGGCTCCAAATCTTTGACTTGATCTTTAATGGACCATCGGATTGCCAGGTTTAAGCGACATGCACTATCATGAAAACTGAGCATAAGTATTTGTATATCAAACGTCAAATTACTCATCGTTTTGGACATTCAAATATATACATCTTTAGGCTTCCAACCATATAGCACTCATTATTATTTGAACCTATATATATAATACAGTGTACACAATAGAAGTATAGAGATTTTTTTATATTTGAATTCACAACTCACTTGATGTATAACATCGTGATATAAAACTAATTTGTAACTTTCGGGAAGCACTCTAACCATGATGTCGTAAAATTAGACATAAGTATGTGTAAAACTCCAATATGCATCATCGTGATTGCACACTTAAAAAATATACATCGTTAGGTTTGCAACTGAACATTGTCGAACATAATTTTTGAACCCCCTAAATCAATACATTTTATTCATAAAAGTCGAAAAAAATATATGATTTTTTTAAAAGTCAAACTCACTTGATGTATCACATGTGATATAACACTAATCAATAAGTTCGAACACTCAAGATTTTGTTGTAAAATGTATACGTAAGGAACTCCAAAAGATTCACCATTTTTTGCATTGAAAATACACATCGTTAGCTTTCTAACCATATATAACACATAATATTTGAACATCTAAATCAATACGGTTTATTCATAGAAATTGGTGAAAATAGAAGAAAAAAATCTACATTCAAACTCGTTTCATATAACACATGACAGTACGTTCAATGTATGTGATAATATGTTCAATATGTTGTCGTATAGTGGGCATAAGTATTTATATACAAATCAAAAAAATTCATCATTTTTGCACCGAGAAAATTAATACTTATGTCCACTTTACGACATTATGTCTAGTTTTTGAATCTACGAATTAGTGTTATATCACTTGTGATATATAAAAAATTTAAATATTTTTCTCCAACTTCTATGAATAAACTGTAATGATTTGTGAGTTCAAACATTATGTGTGATACATGTTGTAAAGCTAAGGATTTGTATTTTGAAACGCAAAAAATGATGAATCATTTGGAGTTCTACACAAATACTTATGTCAATCTTACAACAACATGTCGAGTGTTCTAACTTACAGAGTTATATCACATGTGTTTTATCTGCGTGACCTGCCCGATGGGCGAGCGAGCTTCAAGAACTTGATTGATACTAATAGACGCTCATGTAAACAATTATAAAGAATACCAACATATGATAACTAAATTAATTAAACTTAAATATAAATTGATATATGAAAGTTTGTACCGAAAACCGTTCACATGTGATAAGATATATTATTTTCAAAAAATAAGGGTAAAGAAAGTTTTTAGTTAAAAAAGTTCTGAGGCAATTTACAGTTTTGGCCCCTTTATGTTTTCTTTTGATGTTTAATCCAAGACGTTAGATCAAAGGTTTTGGATGGCTAAGATGAGTTCCTTAGTTTGTAAGAAATAAGAGTTTGTAGAATAACTCAACTCTAGGTTTAACAATTTAGGATATGACAAAAAAATATCACAAGATGGGAAAAAAATCTTATAAATACAAATTTTCAAAATTGAAAAATATTTGGACGTCTAATGTGGAATAATTTATTCAAGTTTTATGTGTTCCACACAAGTTTCCTATCTCATCGAAAAGTATCACAAGATTCAAAAAGATGTCTAATTAAAACAAGTTTTTAAGACTTACAAGTCTCCTAAGAGAGCTGGGTGAGCTAAAGCATTCGTTCGCCAAAAGCACCAAAATCGCGCCATTCGTCCGTCATAGCGTATCGGCCACACGCGCCATTCATCCGCATTTTGGTTTTCTTGTATTTTTTTTGAGGGAATGAGTTTTTTTATGGGTATTTTATGGGACCCAATAAATATTATTGGTATTTTTGTTGAGGATAAATTACATGTTTCGTCCATGTAATTTACCCAGATTACATGTTTTGTCCCTATTCGATTTTAATTACATAGGTAGTCCCTATTTTATCAAACATGTTTCATTCTATCCGTGTAACAAATTTTAAACAAATTTATTACACAGTTGGTCCCTATTTTGAAAAATAGGGACCATCAATGCAATAAGTTTGAAAATTTGGGATTATTTATGTAATTCAAATCGAATAGGGACGAAACATGTAATTTTGGGTAAACCACAGGGATGAAACATGTAATTTATTCTTTTGTTTAAGAGGGTGTTTTGGGTGTTTTAGTTATTGGGGTGTTATTAGAATGGAATGGGATGAGGTGGCGTTGAGGTGGCCGACGAATAACATGTTGTTATTCGTCCTAGCTCTCTAACGTCTAATTATGGGATAGCTAACTTCAATTATTCATCCTTTTTTCCGCATAAAAGGACAAGTTTATATTTATATGTTTATGACGATCCACCTTAAATTGGTTGGACATATAGCGCGCATCACTCAGTATGTGGAGACTTTGAAGTAGCAATTAGTCGCATGTCGTATTGGGTCTAAAATGAATTGGTTAATTATCACGTATTCTAGCTTGTTATCTGATGAATGGGTTACTTAAAGTGGGCCCATTTATTTCGCATTACATTTAATAAGTACAAATTGCATGCGCAATAAGTATTGAGGAGTCATTGTATCGTCTAATTTGGGACTTCAATGATTCCATGATATTTATTCCAAGTGTAGTATGCTCCACATAAATTTATATCTGTCTAGTTCAATTCTTCGTTTTTGAAGTCTATATATAGCTGCAAAGAGGCATATGTGTTCATTTTGAGCATCGGGTCGAAACCGACCCGAACCGACAAAAACCGAAACCGAATATGGAAAATTTTCCAACCGAGAACCGAACCGAATAAGGTCGGTTCGGTTCGAATAAGTGTGTTCGAACACGAATAAGTGTGTTTTGACTCGAACCGAAACGAAACCGAACCGAACCGACTAAAACCCAAAAAAATATACAAAACTGAAACCGAACCGAATAGGGTCGGTTTCGGTTCGGTTCGGTTTCGACCTGGTTTCAGTCGGTTTGTCGGTTCGGGGCGGTTTTCGGGTGGGTTTGCTCAGCCCTAGTTCAATATCAGATCAAAAAACATCAATACAATTATATACAACATACGTAATGAGAGAAAATATTTACATTTACTTTATGCATATTCATGTTTTGTTTCTTTTATCACTTGTCATCCTGTTGTTTACTACCAAAACTGCCACTTCCCATGCAGTATCAGGAAAAATAATAATAATAAAGTACGACTTTTGGTTACAATGATAGAGTTTAGTTAAAACCAGATTAACTAATCACACCTATTCATGAACTAAGCAATAACTACAAACACAATGCATTAGGACCCGATGCTTATTTTGGAGAATTTGGTGTGTTTGTAAGAAAATTATTAATATGAAGCAAAATTTCATCGTGGTCCCATGACACCGTAAGACCCACTAGTTACGTCCTTGGTTTTCAAGTTCATAAAAAACCGACTTAATTGTAGTTGCAGTGTTAATTTCTAATTTTTTTTCCCTAAGAATAGAAGTAGTTTTAGTTAATACCAAGGTTGCAAAAATCGTGAATCGGTAGTCGGGCAGCCGACCTCCTTGTAGTTTATAATTGGTTTAGGCGGGATTAATCGGATTGCCATTTTCGACAAGTTTTGGGTATTTCCGGCGAGTTTTGTGTCTTTCCAGAAAGATTTTTCTTAAAACCAACTTATAATAGATATAAACAACTACCATAATTGATTAAAACATGTTTATGATGATTTTTGGGTATTGATTTTTGAGTGATAGTCGCATATTGAGCACCGTTTCTTCATGCGGCTTTATTGTTTAGCTTTTTAAAGCTGTTTGCATAAGCTTATTTAGATCATCTACTGAGAGAAATAAGTAAAGCTTGATCCTTTTGTTGTGCTTTTTGAGACAAGTTTAAGTCATTTCGTGGTTTTGTATATTCTACTTTATGAAATGCTGTTTTAATTACCTTTTTATTACCAGCTACACTTGCACTCATTTGAGTCGTACTACTCATCTGTGATGGTCTTAAAATGTTAATATTTAGGCTCACTAAGCTATCCACGGTTAATATTTATGTTTGAGCTTTAAAATGTTATTGTTATGTTCTAGTTGCACAAAACTTGTACATGTAACTAGCAAAGCAAAATAAATTAATTTTTGTTTGGTTAAAATCAAGACACTTTGAGGGACAAAATGAGTAGTAACAAGCTCAAAATGGGTAGGTTTAAGAAATTCGGCTATTTTGAAGAGCTGACTTGATGATACTAGAGTATATTATAGTCTTCATCTCTGAAAGGAATGTTGCTATAGTTTTACACATCTGATGTGTGTGCCATTTCTTTTCTAAGGCCAAAGGTTGTAAAAAGTGTTCACTATTGCCCTGCAACTAATCAATTCACATCATGAGATACCCTACCCTTAGGAAGAAGGCCGTGCAATCATCAAACTGTTTCTTAATGCGATCTACTTCCTTCTCACACCTGGCATTATTTGCAGAAACTGTTCCATCACTGCATAATGTCGGCTGAACCGAATACAAGTCCAGCTCTAGTAAGTATACTGTTTATCCGGCTTGCAATTAATGCCCACTGAACATCATAATAGAGGATATCACACACCAGAACATTAAGACTTTTTAAAGTCATGCTTCCCATTGTACAGAAACAAAGCCAGTTAAAAAGAAAAATTTACTGACCAGCTTATCTGGAACTAAAAAGCATTGATGTTCAGTGCAATTCAATCACTTCATCAAAAGATTCAGCTCCTGCCATACCTTTACATAACTCACGCCATGCGCTGTGGTATTTTTAAACCATATAAAAATCATGTATGTATAATAAGGTTATTACTCAGTCCATAACATATTGATGAAATGCATCGACGAAATGAAGTAGTTTTTGCTCCACCAGCCATCTATTCTTCCGATTGTGCCTCTTGTTCCTGGAAAGATACCATAATTCACTCTGATAAACACACATACAAAGGAAAAAAACGTTATTAGCATGAAAATTCTTAAGAAACCACATCTTAAACTTTTCATACCATGACCGTAACTTGATCTTCATATTGTTTAGGATCTCTGAAGTGAACTTCAGTCTCTTGTCATGGGCGCTCATAAATTGTAACTGAAAATTTTGAAGCGCTACTGCAAATGGCGCATTAAGAAGCCCGCACGCAACGAGAGGGATTAACCCCAAAAGAACACCAACTCCTACTACAAATAACAGAACACCAATGGCTAGAAATAACTGAGCGAACGAAGTCCATGAAATAAGGGGGTTCACGTACACCTATGCGATATTCATAGTGGAACCGAATGCTTACCAGCAATCTCTTGTGTAAAAACTCATCTATAATCAGACGTGTCGGCGAAAGTGGGAATGGAATGAAAATGAAGTATGAAAGATGCAGCTCAAACGCAACAACATCCTACGAACAAATCGATATCTCAGTGCGCAAAGACATGTCCGCTTGCTGTTTGTGTATACCGCCTTCCGCCATTAATATCAATGCCTTAAGTTTCGTAGGCCTTTGACTATAATTGCCTTGGTCTAACCTCGCACAAAATATGTCTCCAAGATCATAACTTCGCACACCGACTGCTGCTTACCAAGAATAAACTCTGCGTACTTCAGACAATCATATGCTTGTTGAAAACCATACATAGACCACACACAGTGACAAGAGACATTGATGCTCCGCAGCCCTTTCCATTGTCACCATAATACCCTAGCACCTAAACATTCCTAAATGACACACTGTTCGCGTATGACTCCTTACATATGTCGGTCCATCTATCATACCTTTCTCTACAACGACAGCTCATACTGAACCGCGTTGAAGCGGCGGGGCCACTCTCGAGTTAGCCACACTACCATCATCTTCTATTCTACCATCGTGTATCTGACTCAAGACGCACAGAACTACCAATCTATCCCCCCCATATAATTGCGCCCCCTCCCAACATAATATCTCAAGAACCCCCATCGATAGAATCGGTAACTGCTCCCACGAATAAATAGACTAAAAACTCCGTTTCAGAGGTCCATTGGACTGTAAACAACGAATCCCACCAAAGTGCGGCCCTACAAAACACCGCTTCCCGCCACCATCGCGTGCATCCACATAACGCTTCCTTAATGGTAACCCTAACCATTCATATCCCCCACGCGCGCATCACGCGCGCCCACCCCTGCCCCTACTTGACTCACCTATAAACTAATTACAAAGGAATCTAGGGAGCACATTACCTCCTTGATTTTTCACATTTACAAATCTTTTAAATACTCTTCACCCCGAAACTAGGTAGTATTAAAGAATAGGTCTCTTATCATTGTTATTATCGATTATTACAGTTTATCATATTCATCTTTTCTTGTAAAAAGGAGCATCCCACTCGCTAACACTGCCTCTCGAAATTGGGCAACTCTCGCACAATGCTAAATTTACCCCTAATCACACACCTCCTCCGGCCATGTCCTCCCATCTTACTATACTCCCACATCTCCCCTCCACCGGCCTCATCCTAATCACGCTTGGTTCACATCCCTGCCCAGCGGCCGAAATCGAAACATGGTGCAAACCCGGAATAGCGACAACAACAATCCACCCGATCCAATTGCCACTCAATTGGCTGCCATAGCCGCGAAATTGGAGGCAATTGAAACGATGAATGAAGATATAGCAGCTTTGAAGGAAGGAGAACGACCCAGATCCAAAGGAAGCAAGAATTTCGAAGGGGAAAGTTCTTGGAGGGGTCGACAGCAGTATAGGCCCTATAAGTATAACAAAATTGATTTCCCGATTTTTAGCGGCGGAGACCCTCGCGGTTGGCTGCTAAAAGCCGAAAAATACTTCAGGTATTATCAAATACCCGATGAAGAGAAGGTAGAGATAGCTTCAATGCACTTAGAAGCGGATGCCTTGGACCTCTATTCATGGCTCTCTGACGGTCAAGTCATTTTTTGGGAAGAATTAGTCCAAGCGTTTACCAAAAACTTTGGCCCAGCGGAATTCCAAAACCTAGATGAGTTCCTTTGTAGCATTAAACAAACTGGTTCGGTACAAGAATATCGTCAGGAGTTCGCTAAGTGATCCTATGGGTTTCAATCATGGCCCTGATCTTTGTCTCTTATGGGCGGTGTTCCTAAATGGCCTCAAAGATGAATTAAAATCAGATTTACGAATTCACAAACCCCGTACAGTATATAGCGCCATGAGTCTTGCTCTAGAGTTTGAATCTAAACTCACCAACCACCAACCCGGAAAAAATGCTTCTTGCACCCCAAATTCGAAACCTTCTGAGTCGGATTCTAAGCCAACGACTTTCACCCCAACCCAATCAAAACAATCCCAACACAAAATAAATACATTCGGAACTATCGCAGCTGAAAACAAACCGATTCCTAATAAGGGGACATATGCTTCCGATGTGGCGATAAATATCGATCCGGGACATCTTTGCAAAACCGGTACCTTAAAAGTCTTAGAGGTTGATGAGGATGTCGAAGAACCCCTTACAACAGATCTAACCGACCTCGAGTCTGACCGGGAAGAAACTGCTGAAATCAGTTTACATGCAATTCTGGGGAAGCCCGCAATCCTCTAACCCACGTTGAAGGTCCCCTCGGGTTTGCTTCGTTTATGAAGTTTTTAATTTTATTGACGGAGGTTTACTCACCAAATTTCATTTCAGATGTCTTGGTGAATGAACTTAAGCTAGCTACTCAGCCGTTAGCGCCTTTTGGGGTTCAAATCGGTAACGGGGATGTAATTCGATGTGGACAAATCTGCAAAAATCTTCCTGTACAGATTAATGATCTCAAAATCACTCAAGATTTTCATCCTTTTTCTCTTGGAGGTGCTGATCTAGTTTTGGGTATTCAATGGTTGCACATTAAAATCAGGTTGCAAGCCAATGGAAAGATTGTTCATAATTTTTTCAAAGACGGAAAGCGATTTAAAACTAGAAGGCATTGTACAAACCGGCACTCCCCAAAAATCATACAGTTTCCTACATCTTGCCGTTGAACCAGATGTTATTCTCTTGCATACCAGCACACTACAACTATTATCACCCACTCAATTACAACATTGACGTTGACGTAACCTCAACATCTACCCCCTGTTAGATCACAGACCCATTCAAATTCAACATAGGACCGACTAGGACTGAATTTCCGATACTTTTTTACTATTTGTTCTTTTTTACAACTAAGAACTATTTTTACTTGTTGTTTAGCATCTATTTTAGAACCAATTAGGCCTTTGTACACCTCACTGAGTCATTGTGATAAAGACCCACTGAAAATGTACTCCAGAAAAAGAAACCGTTTGGGAATTGGCTGAATCCATTGGGTCAAAACAATTAATGGTCAACGGGCTGAATTTACTCAAATCAGTTACCAAGGAATTAGGGAGCAATTACACTTGATTTTAGCATTTACCATATTTAAATCTAAGAATAGGATAGTATAAATAATAGGTCTCTTATCATTGTTATTATCGATTATTCAGTTTATCATATTCATCTTTTCTTGTAAAAGGAGACCTTACCCTTCTCGAATTGGGCCACTATCAATAAAAAACTATCCATGTCCTATTATTATTAATTCGGTATCTATCATTTGGTTCCATTGCCGGGAATCGAAACATGGTGCAAACCCGGAATAGCGACAACAACAATCCACCCGCTCTAATTGCCACTCAATTAGCTGCAATAGCCACGAAATTGGAGGCAATTGAAACGATGAAGGAAGATATAGCAGCTTTGAAGGAAGGAGATCAATCCAGATCCAGAGGAAGCAAGAATTTCGATGGGGAAAGTTCTTGGAGGGGTCGACAGTCGTATAGACCTTATAACAAGATTGATTTCCTGATTTTTAGTGGTGGAGACCCTCGCGGTTGGCTGCTGAAAGCCAAAAAATACTTAAGGTATTATCAAATACCGGATGAAGAGAAGGTAGAGATAGCTTCAATGCACTTAGAAGGGGATGCCTTCGAACTTTATTCATGGCTCTCTGACGGTCAAGTCATTTTTTGGGAAGAATTAGTCCAAGCGTTTACCCAAAACTTTGGCCTGGCGGAATTCCAGAACCGGATGAGTTCCTTTGTAGCATTAAACAAACTGGTTCGATACAAGAATATCGACAGGAGTTCGCTTAGAGATCCTCTCAGGTTTCAAATCGGCCTGATCATTGTCTTTTGGGGGTGTTCCTAAACGGCCTCCAAGATAAATTAAAATAAGATGTACGAATTCACAAGCCCCGTA
>BQNB010008023.1:24940-52133 GCA_026074375.1 Tanacetum coccineum | reverse complement strand
CTTTACACTCTCTCACTTGGGAATATGATGGCATCCTCTCCCATTTGTCTATTGTCGAAGGCGTCTAAAACCAAGTCCTAGTTATGGCATCGTCGTTTCGTCAGCTATCTCACTTGAACTTTAGTGCTATCAATCATCTTGCAAGACATGGACTTGTCCGAGGTCTCCCTAAGCTTAAGTTTGAAAAGGATCACTTATGTTCTGCATGCGCACGAGGCAAAAGCTCAAAGAAACCCCATAAACCCAAATCTGAGGACACGAATCAAGAAAAACTCTATCTGTTGCATATGGATCTGTGTGGGCCAATGCGTGTCGCGAAAGTGTCAATGGAAAGAAGTACACCCTTGTTATTATCGACGACTACTCTCGATTTACATGGGTAAAATGTTTGCGATCAAAAGATGAAGCTCTAGTTTTTATTATCAATTTTTTGAAGATGATCCAAGTACGGCTTAAGGAAACCGTCCGTCGCATCAGAACAAATAATGGAACTGAGTTTGTTAATCATACATTGCATGAATATTATGAGAAGGTTGTCATCTCTCATGAAACATCAGTTGTACGCTCTCTACAGCAAAACGGTGTTGTTGAAAGACGTAATCATACACTAATTGAAGCAGTACGCACTATGTTAATTTATGCAAAAGCTCCTTTATTTTTATGGGCAGAAGCAGTTGCCACAGCCTGTTATACCCAAAATCGTTCCATGATACGTCATCGTTACGAGAAAACACCATACGAGCTTTTACATGACAAAACTCCTAATCTATCGTATCTTCATGTGTTTGGTGCACTCTGCTACCCAATGAATGATTGCGAGAATTTGGGCAAGTTACAACCAAAGGCTGATATTGGTATTTTCATTGGATATGCACCCATGAAGAAAGCATTTTGGATTTACAACAGACGTACCAGATGAATAATTGAAACCATTCATGTTGATTTTGATGAGCTGACCGCGATGGCTTCTAAACACATCAGTTTAGGACCCGCTCTTCATGAAATGACTCCTGTATCAATCAATTCAGGACTCATACCAAACCCTCCTTCTTCAACACCATTTGTACCACCTTCGAGATCTGACTGGGATTTGTTGTTTCAACCATTTGATGAGTCACATAACTCCCCACCGATGTTGAAATGACAAGCACCAGAAGTCATTGCTCCTATTCCTGAAGTAGTTGCACCTGAACATGCTGTATCAACTGCTTCACCTTCCTCAACTACAGTTGATCAAGATTGCCCATTTACCAAGTAACTCTCATACAACACAAGAAACTCCAAACCCTATAATTTCTCAAGATTAGAAGAAGATAATCATGAATTGAAGTTGCACATATGGGTAAAGATTCGTACTTTGGTATTCAATCCAGAATTTACTTCTGAACAAATCCACATCAAGCAGATTTATTCATACAATTGTGGCCCACCCGATCACCAAGTTTTCATGAAGCACAATAGCAGATGGACTAAGGATATCCCACTGGAAGAATATAAATCGTGTGTATCCTCGACAACCAGTTTCCACAAGACTAAAAATCCAAGAACCAAGACTTTTTCTGATATTTTCTAGATGCCTTTCTCACATCAGTCGAACCTAAGAACTACAAAGACGCATTAACTCAAGCATGTTGGATTGAAGCTATGCAAGAGGAACTTCATGAATTTGAACGTCTTGAAGTTTGGGAACTTGTTCCTCCTCCTGATAAAGCATTTGTCATCACTCTTAAGTTGGATCTATAAGGTTAAGCTTGATGAGTTAGGAGGTATTCTGAAAATTACAATGGCTCCGGTTGGTCGCTCGTGGTTATCATCAAGAAGAGGGAATCGATTTTGAAGAGTCATTCACGTGCATGTTCCGTACCAAGATATTAGTCTAGTAACGAAATTTTCTCTAAGTGGTTAGCTTGCTCATAAAATGAACTTGATTTGTCTATCAAATGGATGTGAAGACTGCATTTCTGAATGGTAATCTGGGAAGAGGTTTATGTTAGCCAACCGGACGGATTTGTAGATCCAGACAAACCTAACTATGTGTACAAGCTTAAGAAAGCTCTTTATGGGTTGAAACAAGCTCCACGCGCGTGGTATGATATGTTTTCTTCATTCTTGATATCCAATAACTTCTCAAAAGGCTCAGTGAGGAATCCTACTTGTTCAACCGTAGAAGAAGGCAAGGAACTACTCTGGTAAAATAATATGTCGATTACATATCAGAGTGCTGCTTCTAACCTCCTGAACTTTGTATTCTATTCGCTAAAATCATGTGTTTTAAAAATTCAAGATGTCGATGATGGGTAAAATCTCGTTTTTTTCTGATTGATCTACAGATTTCTCAAGTCCCAGAGGCATCGTTATAAACCAAACTAAACTATGCTCTTGAATCACTAAATGAAATATGGCTTTGAATCTTGTGACCAACGCGGATACTCCTACGTTGGAGATATCTAAACTGGATGAGGATAAAGAAAGGGAAAGCTATAGATCCATCACACTATCGTAGGTATGATTTGGCATCCTCCTTTATCTTAACAGCCAGTAGACTGACCTATAAATTTCCTAATATGCATGATGTGCCCGTATTAAGGCTCAGGCATACCGACAAAGCACTAAAATGCGGTAAAAAGGATCCTTTTTTTGTATCTCGTAAAAGGAACCGTAACAGATCGAGACTGTTGTATCCGCGAAAGATCTTCCTTTGCGACTAACACATGCAATTGCAGATGCGGATCATGCTGGTTTGACAAGATACACGCGTAGCACATCTGCTGGCAGTAACAACTTGGGTGAATAGAACTTTGAGCTGTCGTCTAAAGCTGAAAAGCGTTGCGTATATCCAAGTACGGAAAGCTGAATAATTAGCTTTTGTCCGGTTGTTGTGCACAAGTCCTTTTGGATGAGACAACAACTTACGCGACTATGGCTTATGGTATCAATAAAATTCCAATGTATTGTGATAACAAAAGCAGCTAATTGCCTTATGCTTCAACAACCGTTCTACATTCCAGATCCAAGCGATATCGTACATCCAGATTTCACATCTCAAGGAGCATTTTGAAAATGGTGTGATCCGAACTTTACTTTGTCAATACGGAGTAATCAATTGGCGACATCTCACTAAAGCTCTTGGCCGAGAAAGAATTGAATTTCTAATCAAAAGCTGGGTAATGCGCAGTTTTAACGCCGAACACTGAATAAAGATGGCAGATGACGTTTGACGAAAAGTGTTGGTACCATAATCGAATATCCTTTGTACATATGTCTATAATATAACTCAGAAAAACCAAAAATATTTTCTTTTTATATAAATTTTATAAAAACAAAAGATAAAAATATAAAATCAGAAAAGCCAAAAGGTTTTCGTTTTATAAAACCTTTATAAAAACAAAATACAAAATTAAAAAATGAGAAAAAAAAACAAAAAGAATTTTCAAATGGCATGTCTTCTGAAAATCGTGATACATTTACGCTAAGAAATTTATCATTCAACAATGGATACGAGCCTGTAAAATGAAGTTTCGAGCAGAGTTTCTAATGTTTTCAAAACATGCCAAATGGCTTCTATATTTCATATAGTAACACCCGCTTTTCTCCCTAAGGAAAACATGACGTCAAAAAGACAGTTGTTCCAAAACAGGAATTTATTCTCGGGCATGGTCTACTTTATGACCGTGCAAAGGCTTGTGATTACTTTGCATCACAACCCGTGCTGTCTATATTTCCATAAGTGTACGTTTCAGTGCAATTATGAGTAAAATATAAGGAAAACTTATTTTAACCATGGTGTATGGTTGTTTTCACATATAAAATCATGTCCCATCATCTAAAAATATTTTTAAGAATTACATTTGAACTTCTCAAAGAACGACTATATCTCTTTAAAATATAAAAACGGGTCATTGATTGAGGGGAAGAAAGTCAAATCTCTTCGTCATGATAAAATGAACTTTTAAAGGGGAAAAGAATTTTTTTAAACAATAATGAAATATCTCTTGATAGAAAGTCAATTAAGTTTAACTTGCATGTGCCTTATGTGTTATTTGTTTATGCCTTTGGGGTTATTGTTTGCTAAATTAAGTCTATAGGTATGAGAAGATTAAAACATTAGGGACCATATGTGCTATTTGTTTTTTCTTGAATGTGCCTTATAAAACTTATATGCAAAATAATAAAATAGTTGAGTAATCATGAGGGGCCAAAAGTGTTAAAAATTAATTTTGGTTTAAAACTTACCCATCCCACCCCGTCCCATACTGTTCACAACACTTTACACACTCAAAAACAAAACCATCGCACACACTCAAATCGCATCCCTTTAATCCCTTCTTCTCAAGATCATTCAAGCAAAAGGTACTCATATAAAGTGTTTCCTTACACTCCAATGAACACAAATCTCTCGAATTGTGTTTTAATGAGTTTATTTCGATAGAACCTAAGAAATCAAAATAAGGTTCATCAATCAAAGCTTAGTTAAAACTTAAATAGAGTGAGGGTTTGATCAACATGAAGTGTAGAACATCATGTTAAAACAGTTTTTTCGATTGTTATGATTTAAATGTGTTTTTTTGTTTGATCTAGTGCTCGAAAAAATATAGGTTAATGATAAATAATGTATTAAAGTCGTGGGGTATTTTGGTGGTGATTGATCGTGTCCAGATCATATGTTAATGTTAGGATCATGCTTATCCTATCTGACCTCATTTGTGTTAGAGTTTCTCGGTTTGAATAGTTAATATTGTGTATGTTGCTGCGTTCAAAGAATTAAGCCTCATCCATAAGCTCATAAAGGTTATAATTTTGTTATTTAAAATGTCCCTATTAATGTGCATTAAGAAAACATCAAGGTTTTACATATTTGGATGATTGTAACATTGAGTCCAAACCTTAAAATGACCGAACGAGCTTTTATCTGTATGGATCGAACGAGTGTTTAGATGTATGAATCGAACGAGTCTTGGTTCAAAAGAACCGAACGAGTAAATCAACGTGTGGACCAAACGAATGTTTAAGGTGGACCAAATAAGGAATAATAAAGAGGACCGAATGAGTAATTAGTAATGAGGATCGAACGAGTGTAAATAATCATGGACCGAACGAGTATATCTTAATGTGGACTGAACGAGTAAATCTTAATGTGGATCGAACAAGCGTAATCAAGTGTGGACCAAACGAGTGTGAAACTAAGTGGACCGAACGAGTGAATTACAATGAGGATCGAACGAGCTCTTACTTTATGGACCAAACAAGTGCTATACTTTAAGGATCGAATGAGTGATAAAGCTTTCGAATCATAACCAGTTTTGACATAACAATCTTAAATCAAATTTTTCAAACCAAGGTTAATTAACAATCCTCTTAGTTTAACATAGACAAATTAAAGGCTTGACAAAACCTAGGTTAACTACATTCAACTTAACTAGTTAGCAAAAGGTTCCTTTGTTCTCATACAGCTATTAGTCAACTAAAATGATTGATGCCTTCAAAGTGCTAAAAGATCATAAGTTTTCTAATGTATGAATGATTGTGTCACATTATAAAACTACCTCACGTCTTTCATAATACAGACTCTGAAATCTCAAGTCGGATCATATGGCTTGATCATGCTTTAAAGTTTCTCCTCCAACCAACTTAATATGGTAAATTAAACATCGTTTAAGCTCGGATGTCATATCAAAGGAAGCAACTCTTCAAGTAGTCTACGATGTGTTAAAGCTCACTCCTTTCTACAAGGCATTCCAAGTCTCTGCTGATGTTCCAGAGATCTATATGCAAGAATTTTGGGCCTTTGCTTAAATTCCATGAACCGATTTGTTCAGATTGCAAGATGAACAACAAAAAAGCACATTCTCAATCTTGATCAATTCAGAGATATTCTTCAAATTTACCCTAAAGTTGGTAATAAGAAGTTTAAAGAACCACCTCTTAAGAAGGAGATTCTCGCATTTCTAGCCAGTCTTGGTCACTCTGGAGAAATAAGAAAGATCACTGATGTTAATGTCAATAAGCTGCATCAACCCTGAAGATCATTTGCTGCTATCATCAATAAATGTCTCAGTGTAAACAATACCTACACAGTCATCATCTCTCTCAATGCTCAAATCTTATGGGGAAATGAACAATAACAAGATGGTTGATTATGCATATCTTTCATGTGAGTACTTCACTAACCAATAAGAAACCAAGAATACGAAGAAGGGCAATGCGATGTACTATCCTTGTTTTACCAAGCTAATCGTCAACTTTGTCATGGCTAAAGACCCTTCAATTCCTCGAAGAAACAAGGTTAATTGGCACTATGCCAGAGATGACCCAATGTTCACGACAATCAATGTCATCTCAAGGAATGAAGACACTCAGCTGTACGGGGTCTATCTACCACCGAGTTTATACAAATAAGGACGATCGAACTCTGAATCATACAAAGAGTATTATGTTATTGCTTCAGGAAAGATTCCTCCAAAGACAAAAGCAAGTAAGAAGAAAGCTGATTCTGATGCACCCACTAAGCAGAAGTCTCCCACATTCCCTAAAGAAAAGAAAGGCAAGAATACTGGAAAAGGAAAGCAGAAGGCTAAAGAGTTAGAGACTATCTCTGAGGCGCCTTTGACAGAAGCTGAGCAACTCAAGATATCACCAGAGAAGCGTAAGAGACTCACACTCTCATGCCAGCGTGTCTTGGTGTAGATGAAGGAACTGGTGTTTTACCAGGGGTTCCCAATGCACCTGATTATGACTCAGATGATGATATCTCCCGGTAGTCAAGTGAAGATGATCAAGATAAAGATAAAGATGAAGATGATGAGAACGTTCAAGATGATGACGATGATGTTAAAAGTGGAGATGATGAACCCAAAAGTCAAGATGATCAAGATAATGATGATGAAGCACAAACGGAATCTGAAGATGATGGTGATAATTTCAATAATCCAAAGCTCACAACTCATGATGATGAAACAACACATGAAGATGAAACTGATGAAGATGACACCTTCGATCCTATAGTTCATACACCCTCTCATGTTTCATCCTCAGATGATGAAGACAGTGACAATGAAGTTGAAGGAGTGGATGTTGAAGGAGAAAAGTCGGATGAAGATGCTACATATGTAGAGGACAAGGAAATGAGGCGGATAGAGATACCAATGCTAAACTTGAAGGGAAGAGATTATGGTAAATGACAGATGATGTAATGACCTCCAAGTTCAATAACCCAGGAAATTAAAGACACTCATGTGACCCTAACTCTGGTAAATCCTGATGGTCAACAACACAGCTCTTCTGTATCATCTGGCTTCGTCTCCAACAATGCCTAAATTCCAAATCAAGATACCGTGTTTGATGCTATATTTGGACATAATGCCTGAAGCTACCTCTCTTAATAGATATTACCTGTCACTTGCCATTGGCGGAACCATCTTCTTTCACCAACATTCGACTCCAAAACCGACTCCTCTCTTCATTCAATTACAACAACCACTAATCCGACCACCGGCTACTACCCAAGTTCTCACTTCACACACTCTTCCTGACTTTGGTTCGTTGTTTTGTATTAAAACAGACTAAACAGCGTTAGAAGACAACTACTCTGAAACTCAAACAAAATCACAAATATGCAGAACACTCTCTTCCATTCCTGGCATCGTTGACCAGTACCTGGCAAATAAAATGCAGGAAGCAGTAGATGTTGCAGTCCAACTGAAGTCTGATAGAATTCGAGAAGAGGCTCAAGCTGAAAATCAACAATTTCTTGAATCAATCGATGAAGGAATGAAGAACGTAATCAAGGAACAAGTCAAGAATGAAGTCTCGAAGATCACACCAAAAATTAAGAAGTTAGTAAACGAACAACTCGAGTCTGGAGTTTACTGGAATACGATATTTCAAATGGGGGAGAAAAAGAAAAAAGAAAGAGGAATCCCATACGTCTCCATTCTGAGCTGCTAATCTTTCGGAACTAGAGCTGAAAAAGATCTTAATTGACAAGATGGAAGCTAACAACTCTATCAACAGGTCAGACATTCAAAGGCAGCTCTACAAGGCATTAGTTGATGCGTATGAAGCCGACAAAATTCTGCTAGATACTTATGGCGATACGGTCACAATAAAAAGACCTCGAGACGGAGCAGATGATGATCAAGAACCCTCCGCTGGAACAGACCGGGGGTCCAAAAGAAGAAGGTCAGGAAAAGAACCTGAATCTACCAGTGCTCCAAGAGAAAAGACAACCATGACAGCAGGAAAGACTACTACAGGTTCTACAGATGTCTTTGAAGCACCTGCACATCAGGAGTTTGAAACAGGTGTCCATGATGAACAAGCGGAAGAAGAGGTCCATCATCTTCCTGACTGGTTTCAACAACCTAACGACTACCTTCTCCTGAACATGGGCAGTGGGCGACAAGTCTTTACCGGTGCACGTGACAGGAGGGGAATGCCGTCCAGGTAACCTTTTGCTAATCAAGTCGTTGGCAATGGAAGGACAAGACCTCGGAGTGATGGTCATTCGTATGTGAAGGCTAACGATACCAACAATTTGACAGTGTCTCAGTCGTTTGTTGATGAGGAGCCGGGCTAAAAAGTTGCCAACACTAAACACCATGAATGGTAGTGTGTGAAGCGGAGGACCGCAACAGAGTGATTGAGAGCTAGGGGTAGCGCGGAACATGCAAGTTTGAGTCGATGGCTGAACTGAGAATATTTTTGTGAGGAGTGGAAGTGTATCGGTACAAAGTCCACGAACACGAGAAGGAAAAAGGTGTGACATGGGATCACGCGCCTAAGGCGCGGCCATTATACGGCTCGGATGTCACATGCGATGCTAACAGAGCCGGGCCTACGCGTAGTATGTGTGGATCCAGAAATATCGTAGCAGCGTGGTGTCGTACGATGCCCATGTAGGGGGGGACCGATATTGTATCATCAGCGTAGCGTATCATACGAGAGGAGCCGTATACTGTCGTGGATAGACCGCGATCCGTTGTGTATGGTTGTAGGTAAGCAGACAGGTGGGCGCAGGCTCGCGTCGGGTGACTGCTACATATCGCTGTGATTGGGCATAGGCCTAGAGGGTGCATGTGCGGCGTAATCTCAGTCGTTATGCGGATGAGATAAGAGTGATTATAGTGATGAGTCTACAAGATGACCTCTAGGTGTGACTCTCAGGAGCTATCATTGTGGGGATTGAATAGTGTATTGAATAGTTTCTCACGTAGAAGATAGAACGATCGTCTATGTTGTGTGAGAGGAGACTCTCTTCTCTGGTCTCTCTAGAGAGTGGACAGTAAAAATCGAGCAAGACGCTCTCTCGAACAGGAGGCATTGTGATGCGTGATGCCTGTCACTCAGAAGTAGGTGACATGCTAGGCGAGCGGGTGTACTATACTATACTCTCAATGATCATACTCAACTTTTGAGATGTCTTGTGTGGCAGATAGAGTGGTGACGGGCGATCGGTCTGTACTAATGATAGTCACATCGCACGGTGAGTGCATAATCGCGTGCGATGATCTTGGGAAGCTCAGCACACGCGTGGTAAGTGAGATTGTACGAAATTCTGGTTCTACGCAGAGAGATTCCTAGAGAAATATGTGACTTATTAGAGCGCGACAACTTCGAATGGGGTCCCGTGACATGATGATGTGAAGCATGGTGGCACTTTCTTGTATGCTTGGCACTAGTATGCAAAGTATGTAAGTTGGACGCAATCTTCTCGCAAACATGGTGTGACTCAGGACAAGCGCGTTATGCGAGTTTAAGTATGCTCCTATATAGATGGCAGTGGGTGATTCATCAAGTCTTAGTAGGTGTTTAGCGGGGTCAGCCGCAGCGTACGTGGCGTATTGTAGGGAGCGACTCCTTCTATTGATTGAGGTGGTGGGTATGTGTGAGGAAGAGACTATAGTCTAAGAAGTCTAACTCACTCTCTAGCGGTCTGTATTCTCGAGGCCTTAACAGGTACTGTGATCGGAAGAGTTTATTAGGAGTAGGGACACAGAGTCTGGGCAGGATCTGATACTGCATTATACATCCATGAGAGAGTTCATCTGATTTCCCAAAGGGATGAAGGGAGGAGCGATAGCGGTGGAGGCTGAGGGGCGGCGCGAGTAAGGGTGACAAGAAGGGACATACGCGGACATTGAATGTGGTTCGTCTTTGTATGGGTGAAGCCAGCACAATTATGATAACTGTCCAATGGGGTGCTCGGACGGAGCGGCTATTTGTATCTGGGTGTGGACAGGCTCTAGGAAGTGTAGTCGGTCGCTCGTCGCGTGGGGTGGAATCGAGAATATGGATGAGAGACTGGGCCGTCGAACATTTTATGGGAGTGCGCAGAGGGAACGGGGGGGCGGTAGGGGACTTGGCTCTAGTGCTGAAGAGTCATCAGAGTTTATGGAGATCAGAGCGAAAGGGAAGAAAGGATGAGAAGGAGGAGGGTCAGCGTTATCTGTGGACAGTGGACGGCAGTTTGCGGTGGAGCATTAGATAGAGGCATTTAAGTTGGTAGGTGTGGGCGAGATACATAGCGGGTGTGATTGGATAGGCATAGCTTCAACTTATCAAGGAGGTACGCATAGTGTGAGTTAGATAGAGGCATGGAGTTGTTTGTGTACGATCATCTTAAAAGTTCGATCGACCTCCGTCGAGAAGCATAATTGAATAATGGCCGTGTGCGCTAGAAGAGGTGATAAACAACTATCGGTTTATGTGCATATTGAGTTATCTAGTCAAGAATAGATGCATGAGCGAAGTGTGAGTAGAGCAAAATATTATATTGGTAGCGCAACAGAATGAGATATATACGTGAATGGATAGAAGTTGCAGAGCAGATCATTGTCTGCATCATAGTCTGTTAAACTTGTGGGGCACCGAGACTTATGAGAACCTCTGCATGAAGTGTGATGAGGGGGATCACAGGCAGGAGCAGGTTAGAGCGGCGGAGAGCGTGCTTGAGAATAGCGAACATTTAAGTGAGCGCCCGAAACAGGGATAGGAGTGAAGGGATCTCGCGGTGAGAGAGGTCGTCAATCGATAGACAGAGGGGGGAGATATAGCGAGATGTTATAGTGTGAAGAAGGATATGATAGCGAAACGGAGAGTGTGATTGGGGGGGGGAGGGAGGACACCGTGTGTACGGGGTTTGATAGGGAGCGAGAGTGAAGGACGGGAGGATATCTCTGGAGGAGCTTACGGAGAGTCAAAAGGAGCGACATGATAGCGATCGGTGTGCTCTTCTCGCACGAGTCATATAGCGAGATGTAGTACTGGTGTTAGCGAGTTTCCCATGGTTCGACAGTTATTGATCCGGGATGGGGCGGTGAGCGGCGTATTGGAGAGTGTGAAGGAAGTAAAGACTACAGCAAGTGGGTTGTTCGCGGAGGCCGTTTAGTCATTCTATGCATATACTGTGCAAACACTGTGAGTGAATGGACAATTGGTTTTCACGGTAGTGAATATTGGAAAGGTGACGAGTGTGTTGTGAGAGTGAATACCCGAAAGCGTCACCTGACCATGTGGGTGGGTAAGTCGGTTACGAATGGATACGTGGAGGGCGGTTGAAAAGGGTGGTTTAGGTGGATAATAGTGAGAATCAAATCCGCAGGGATTATCCGAGTCTCCTGATGCGCGCCGGTCGTGAGAGCATCAGCGCCGAGTCGTAGTTCCACGGTGAGTTATGATGAGTATGTGTAGAAGGGGGGTGTCGCTGTGAGTGCGTAGTGTAGTGAGGGAGAAGTGGGCGACGAAGAAGTATGTATCAGGAATCGGGGGAGGCGTGTTCGCGAGGGTGCCGACGGAGGAGATGGGCGAGGCAGAGACGCTCATGGGGTGGAAGAGTGCAGGGGGCGTCCGCCAAGGCAGCGATGGTGTAAGTTCGGAATAGGTGGTCTCTGTAGAGCCAGAGAAGGGGTTTATGGATAACGGAGCGCTAGAAAAGAGTAGAGAGGCAAAGTTGAAGGGAGTGAATGAAAGTGGTGTGTGAAAATGAGAAGTGAATGCCTCGCGAGATACGAGCAGGATAAGGTGTGGCACGGGCAAACGCGGGTGGAGCCGGCTTATGCCTATGTCTGTGGACATATAAGCGGCGCTGAAGTGTAGTAGTCGTGAGCGCGTTGGCAGAGGGAGGCGAGAGGATGCGATTATGTGACCGACGTGGAGAGACGGCGAGGAGTGATTCACAATAAAACGGTATCCCCTGCTTCAGCCACTGCGCTAAGGACAGAAAAGACTTGAGTGTCTAGAAGATCGTCGCCACGTGGCGAGGTGGTTTGGTAGTGAGTGTGGGGTGTGTGGGTGTGTGTGGTGAGCGAGACGTGGTCTGGGGGACTGTGGGAGAGTGACAAGACGCAGCTCCATTTTATGCAGTAATATGAGAGACTCTGAGCTCTACGTGTTGGGTATCCGCGAGTTAGTATGATAATTGAATCACGGGTCTTGGTCGCAGCGATCACAGTCTTCTCTATCCGATTTGTACCAGAGACACTCGAGAGTATATCTTACTCCACAGAGTGTTCATCTGTGACACGATTCTACATGATAAAGCTAGAACGATCGCACAAGAAAGATGCATGCTCCATCTAATGCTATCTATACATCATCTTTCCCTCACCTACCACAATACAAACACTTCACACATAGGATTTCTCAGCTCTCCTCGGAGTGAGAGCGAGAGACACTCTAATCATCATGCTTATTGAATCATTCGATACAAGTGAGACCTCGTAGAGCAGCAGGTACACATATACCTAGCACACACAGAGGTTAGATTGGTCGTAGTGAAGGCCTTTCATGAGAGAATATACAATAGACAGATATGGAAGTACAAGAGTTGTGTAAGGTATCAGTCGATATATAGGAATTGGTTCATTTTTGGGGTAGTAGTGTAGAGGGGTGCGAGTTGGTGTGGTCTGATCTGACTAGTGTGAAAGTTTTTTTGTCGTTCGAACATCAAATGATTCACTGAAGGACTCGTTATGAGTGTTCAGAGTGGGGAATTATGGCTTGACAGCGTGATAGTCGGCATGTTATGAGTTAATCCAAACTTTCATTAGAGCGAGGATTACATCTTAGGGATCAGCGACAACGGACGATATGAGGCGATGCGACAACTTTAGTCTTGGCTATCAACGCAACTACACAAACTTGTTTCTCCATGGACAGATATGTAGTGCACATCCATCATAGATGCGAGTAGATCTAGAATTGGTCACATCTGAGTTCATCTGTTTATGTATATTAGAGACACACAACTACGATTAGTATAGCGACAACTTTACTCGAAGAATACGAGAGTCGAACCGAGAACAAACACATCCTATTTGGCAAGTTGAGGCAGAACACACACCTATGACTGATTTATCCATACACGTAGGCGCGGATTCTCTCAGAACTTTCTTTCATCAATTAACGTAGTCAGGTGCTACACGTCACATTAGTACAACTGCCGATCAGCGAGAGCTCGTCTCTTATCGTGTGCTAGTCCGGGATGCGAATTGACACGAGAGACTCTGTTACGCTGACGTCTTAAAGAGTATATCAACACATGTATAGTGCGGTCACACACAGATACTAAACACACCTATGCGATACGTGAATGACTTATCTTCGATTCTCTCATATAATTTGGAGACATGTAGGAGATTATCCAGATCTAGAAGTTTTACGTCCATTACTACTGACATTTCTGACGCACAACAACAATTTCCTTTGACACACAGTGGAATGGAGATACCCTCAGTCATTTATCTAGTCTACTCTACTGAACACACTTATCCGAGATCTGCCACCAGAGGATTGACGTGCGGACATGGATCCTGTCATCTGTGTGACTTTGTCTACTGGGTTACAACTCTGTCTGAATGTTCACTGCGAAGACTCTGTTGGACTACGAGAAGATCACGGTGGTGATGTAGAGCGTCAATAGTCTTCTCTCTACATTCACAGATAATCCACTAGCTGAAATATCCTCGTCTTCTTCAATCATGAAGAGTATCCAAACACTATCATTCACAGTGTGTATCTGAGATATACTTAAATGCGTAGCGTGAGAAGGTTTCTCTGATTCACGAGTGCACACTACAGTAGAGATGTGCTCACTTGGAGCCACAAGAACTGCAGCACATATTAAAACCTTGAGATAGACACTTAACATATTGTCTAATTAACTTTCATGAAAGGCTGCAATATACAAAGATTATCTCTCAGCTGTACGATCTCTTATAGTGCTTCTATAGAGAGCGCGGAAGACGGACGGTGTCTCTAGCTATATATTCAGATTGGGGCCGTGAAGGAGGCGAGGGTTAGAGGAGCAAGGTACGAGTGATAGAGTGGTCCAGGAAGGTGACAGAGGTAGTTCTATCTATCTGGCACTAGTCATCAGCTCAAACTTATAAAATATGCCGAGATTCTGACGCGTATTACTATCTCAACCGATAGTTCTAATCTTTGAGAGGAGAGTATCAAGATAGATTTCAAGAGATGATATTAGCGGAGAGATATCAGAGAATTATCTCTCTAGGAACAGTATCGTACGAACCGCAGTATGTAAACAGTAGTGCAGGAGAGAGATCGGCTCATCTTGAGCGGAACTAGGTTAGAGCACTATGGCTATAGTAGACACTAGTATGAGCATGTTCGGTCCAGAAGTCACAAGTATCCCAAGATGGTGCAAAGTTACAAAGGATGGGGCAAGAGATTGGTGCTTATGGTTCTGATTGATGTTTGGCTTGCGCGAAGATGTCGATCAAAGTGGATTACACTAAATTTTCTCGAATGAGGTCTCTGACGTGATTAGCGATAAGCTAGTGAGACACACGAGATTTGGGTGCGAGATCCACTTTATCACAACACTCGAATGATGTTCGACTGAGGTCACAACATACGGCTCACGGTAGATCAGACAAAGTGGAGCGCGAGATCTTGAGGGATACGTACTGCTACAGGTTGAGAAGTTCCTACTGAAGACCAAAGGGAGACATGAATGATTGGCTGTGGGGAGGAAACTGTAAAGATAGAGATTATTACATAAATTGGAGTCTGATAGTCCGTACGTCCCTACGTGGGGAGGAAGAATTGAGGTGATTGTAGGAGGACGGGTGCCAAAAAAAGTGGATTCTGTACGACTTCCAAGTTGTAACAGTGTCTTAGAGACTCGTAGTATACGTTGTATAGGTTGAAGTGTCAGAATTAGTTAGATCGTAGATGTCCTAAGGGGGTGGGGGTCCCGAGAGGCCCATAGTCTAGTTGTCTAGGTGGTGTGCCCATGCAGTAAGCCTAACAGGTGTTGGGGTGAGATATTGCGCGGTGGGGGGGGTGGGTGCCTCGAGGCGCTATAGGGTGAGAGAGTCGGAGCAGGGGTGTATGACGATGGGTGCCCTGACGTGCTCCTGCAGAGCCTGTAGGGGTAGACGTGTGGAGGGGTTTTGGTTGAGTGTTATACAGGAGTTTCGCATATTTATCGAGTCGATAGAGATAGCGAGGATTCATCCAGAGGGACCTTAGGTTACTGGGATTCTGGCTCGGGGGGCTCTAAGATTATCCAGAGGCCCACGAGATCCTCTCTATGTAGTGGGCTTGTCTAGGATATCATAAGAAGATTCGATGGTATATGGGGGCGATCCGGGAGTCTAGAAAAGTTATGTGAATCTTGTCGTTGTGAGGGGGGAGGGTGGGGGGTAGAGTTTGTATGTGGGTGGTTAGGGGTTAGATAGGTGTGAAGAGATAGAGTGTAAAAATTGTCTACTGCAAGGTGGAAAATAGTGGTGGTGTAGTGCTGAGGGATGTAGTGAGGAGAGAGTGTGCCATAGATCTGTTTGTGAGGGTTTGCTGGCCGGTGGTGACGGCTGACTGGGAGGGGTTCCAACTGGGACGATGAGATTCTCAAAGTTTACAATAAACAAAAAGTAGATTGTCATACGAGGAAACGGCGTCTCCTGTGGTTGATGAGGGGGTATCATCGGTGAGTATTCGGGTGTCTGTTTTGGTGTGTTGTACATTTAGTAGTCCACTAGTCCAATGTATGTGGGGTCTGGTGGGGTAATTAGATGCCGTGGCGCAGATGGGGCAGCGAGAATCGCGGACCGTTAAAGCGGGTCTGTGAGGAGGAGTGGAGTCTCTGGTAGTGTGGGCGGATTTTCGGGGTATGTGCCAAAATCTGGGCCGGGAAAGAACGAGTGGGGGGGGGGGGGGGGGGGGGGGGTACACGGATGCAGGACCGGTGACTGCTTGGGGGCCGTACTAAGGTTGGGGGGGTGGGTGTGGGGGGGGAGTCATGATGATCAGCACTGTACATATAAAGCAGGTACTGAAATTTTGAGTGAAGTGATAGGTGTAAACGGTGGTGGTGGGTCTAGAATAATATGCGGACTAAAAGCATGATTAATGTCAACTGCGGTGTGCGCGTAGTTCAGGAAACAGACAGTAGGCGGGGGGTCACGCTCTTATAGACTGATTATTATGGGTTAACGGTTCGTTCGGGAGATATATGACATAGTAATTCGAAGCTTATTGACCTTTGTATAATATTTCCGCTGAGTCTTATCTGGGCTACACTATCAGTTGAGTCGGAAAGATGATCCCCATGCATGGACAGTGCAGTGTACACGGTGCGAGGCGGTGACAGGGTAGGTCAGTGTATTTCGTGTTGATGTTATTTATTGATCCCGCTATCTCTTCACTGATATAGCGGCGCGCTCACGTGTACGCGGCCGGAGGATCTACTACATAGTAGTGCGCTGGGACCGAGTGGCTCGGAGCGCTGGATGCTGCGGGGGGGAGCGTGGACGGCAACGCATTACTTTTTGATTGGAAAAAGGCAAAAGCTTATGATACTGTCGATTAGCAGATGGAAGATAAGCGCGAAGCGATTACATTAAGAACGATAGTGAGCGACGGCGGTGAGGATAGAATTGGCAGATACTGTGGTGGGGGCGACGGAAGACATGTTCGGGAATTAGGCGCGTCTGAGTTGGCTGAGAGGATGCATGTTTTGATGCGCGTGAGGATTGATGGAATATGAAGTGGAGTGTTGCAGAGATGATTAGAGAGCGGGAGTATGGTTACTCAGTTGGGCCCAGGGGTCTGCAAAAGCTGTCCTGTCAACTCGTCAGGGGAGCAAAGCGTATGTTATGTGGATATGGGGGTGGGGGCAGAATTTGTGTGACATCTGGAGATTTTGAGCATAAGGGGGGAGGCGTGCGCCTGGCGCAAGCTTGGGAGGGATATCTTGACCTATGCTTTGCCTGTTGACGTATTGGCGGGGGTTAGGATGCGAGCACAAGCGCAGTAGTGTGCGAGCGATGTCTGGTACAGCGATAGCGGGTTATCGCGCTTGCGATGGCACGAATACCTGGGACTGGAGGGCAAGAGGTCTGAGGGATCTATCACCGGTCGGGTGCGACCTCTCCTCGAAACAATGTGTCCGGCAAACATCCATGGCGGGGAGTGTTGTGGCGGAGGCAAGAGCGAAGTGGGCTGTCGGAGGACTAAGCGAGATGCACGTGTCTATCACGCATAAGGAGGATCGATGATTGTGAGAGGTTGGTGGGTGTCGCTGTTTGAGTGTACTGCTGTGGGTAGTAATGGTCGAAACCGCAAACCGCGGACAGGGAAGTGGCTCGTAGGCGTGGAGAAAAAAGATAAGTCACGTGGTTCGTGAGCTGAATATAGACTCATAGCTATTACGGCGCACGGGGTCGAAGATATGCTAGCACAGCGTTGTGAGGGTGGCCGGGGGGGGGGGTAAGGGAGATTGTGTGTAGGGGGGGTGATGGTAGATGAGGGGGATGGTTTTGAGTAGGGAAATCATAGGGGGGAGTTGATACGATCTCGTATATTGTTCAGTGCAATTCGTGATTCGCCGTAACTCGATTTGTGGAGAGTTGAGTGTAGGGGTGGTTATAGAATGACAAAATTTTAACAATTTAGATAGATTAAGGCAAAGGATCCTTTGAGTAGTGCGGAGTAGACTCTGATGATTTGTGAGAAGTTGTGAGGTTAAATATTTTTAGAGGATAAAGAAATGAGAGGATCTTATGATGGTGCAGGACGGTAAAGGCAGATCATGTGGTACTGAGGTTTGGTTGGTTGTTGGAGCCGCAGCAAACGATGTTATTCAGTAGGGAGAGAGCAATTCCGTGAAGTGTGGGTTAAGGGGGGGAGACGCAACTAGAACATCACATCTGCCCGTGAAGAACTAAGTTAGAGGCACAGCGAGGGGCACCTACGCAGTAGAGGCGCAATTGATATGCGAAACGGGACGTCCGCGTGCGCTCGTGGGAGGTGAAGTGTTACGAGTGTGGGGAGACTATGTGTCGACGGTGGGTGTCTTTTGGAGCTCAGGAAGTGTAATGGCTCGCGCCGGGGACCGCATGCTGAGAGGCTGAGTCACGGGGCGAGCACCGAACGAACGCGGCAGTCAGCCTTAAAATATAGAAAGCAAATCGACAAAAGCGTAGCAGGTCAAGGGAAGCTCAAACTAAATCTATAAACGATAAAAACGGACGCAGTCAAGACACATTCACGCATTGCGGAGTGTATAGCTTTACAGTGTGAAGTGGAGACGAAGTAGTTTGAAATTACGACTCAAGCACTTATCGTTAGGATGTGCAGAGGGTCGAGGATTGTTAAAAAAATAATAACGCGCGTTTGGAATGTCGGTATGGCACACGTGATAATAAGACGATCTAAAGAACTTCAGAATGTGTGGCACTGGCTGCGGGGGGGAGGAGCGAAGGAAAAACATAAACACGGAGCAATTAACATTTACCTGATTTTACGTTTTAATGTTATTTGAAACAGATATAGACAAACTAGTACTACTGTCAACTAAAAAATCATTGTGCACGGATGAAAATACATGATTATAATCATCAATGCCCCTCGCGGTACACCACTTTTAGAAACAATCGGCTCAATTGAGCCAACCTCACAATATTATAACTACGTGGTTAAGTGGCTTTAAATACCACGTAACTTTCTCAAATTGTACCCATGAGAGTTTTACGTGTGCCTAGGACGGGAATTAGGGGGAGTTGGCCCATGGGGGGAATCAATGAAGCGAACTTTGCAGTTTCGAGTCAATATTAGTACTTAAGGACTTAATTTGATCCACCTGTTAACAGGCTTAAACGCTTACGTGGTATACACTATTCATCTCTTCCACAAATGTACCCATATGGTACGTGTGACTAAATTAGAATTTATTGGCAAAACATAAAAACGGATATTACGTACGTTTATAAAACGAAAAAATGTATAAAATCGTTAAAAAAAATTTGAATTTTATAGAAAGTTTTTACAAAGTGAAAACGTATTATGTTTTATATAGGTTTATATTTTAGATTATTCTTAACTTTAAAAACTGTTTTAAACTATTAAAAAATATTAAAAAAATAATTTTATTTTTTTTTTATCGAAGAAAACGGAAAAAATGATTTTAATTTAATAAAAAAAAAAATTTTCTTTAACGTTAAAAATAATTCCGTACGTAAGGAAAAGAAAAATTAATTTCTATTATGGGGTTAAAAAAAAAACTTAAAATTAAGTAATATTAAAAAGTGACAAATTATGTTTAAAAAAAAGTTCTAAGAAAAAATGGAAATTTTTTACGAATAATCAATGTAAGAAAAAATATTTTAAATTTAAAAAGACAAAAAAAAAGAAAATTTGTTACTAAAAATTGTTCTAAAAAAGTGCGATTTTTTTTTTAATTTTTTGTAAAAAAAAATATACATTTTTTTTTTTCGAAAAAAAGAAAAAAATATATTTTAAAAAGATTTAAAAAAAAAATTTCCTAAAAAGATAAACCAGGTTTACAAGTAGCACTTGAATAAATGTACTATATAGACACGAAATAGGGTAAAGGTTCAGTTGAACCATATATAAACAAAAAATTTAGTACACCGTAACCATATGGGAAGGGAAATATGGAAAAGTATGTGTGCAATTAAGAAGCCAAAAAAACCCTTAAAACTCATACAACTAACTATCAAATTTACTTTAATAACAACAAAATAAGCATTAAACCAAACCATACGTACAAAATTTTTACCACATCTAAAGGTAGTTCAAAACAAAATAAAACTTTTATAACACTTGTTAGAAAGTGACTTAAACTTTAGGGTTGGTTTCGTAAATTATGTTTTTGGATAGATATCAGTTTTTGATTTGTTTCTCAATTTGTGTTGGTTTAGAATCTGGTAGTTTTTTGGTCATTGGTTGTCTATAAATAAAGGCCAATGTCATTAGTTTTATTTGTACTTTTGAATATTTGTTTCGTACTTTTTGGAATTAGGGTTTGACACCTTTGAATTTGATTTTGTAATTTGGTTTGGTATTTGAATAAAGCTTCCGCTTCGTTTGTTCGAATTTGTTCGTTTGTTTTGTGCTTTTGATTACCAACAAGTGGTATCAGAGTTGGGTTGAAGATGAAGAAGAAAAAGAAAAAAAAGGTTCGTC
The DNA here is from genome assembly GCA_026074375.1 of Tanacetum coccineum. NCBI lineage: Eukaryota > Viridiplantae > Streptophyta > Magnoliopsida > Asterales > Asteraceae > Tanacetum > Tanacetum coccineum. The sequence goes on along the minus strand of BQNB010008023.1, from coordinate 31,682 downwards.
TGGTGGAGAGATCGTTTTTAGATTCGATCGTTTGATTTGTTTTGGATCGTTTTCAGATTCGATCATTAGTTTGATTTGTTTTGGATCGTTTTCAGATTCGATCGTTTGTTTGTTTTGAATTTGGACCATAATTCTTATTGTATAAGTGGGTCATTAGAATTATTATCCGTATCATATTTGGAGCGTTTGAATCATTCGAGCTCGTTTGTCAAGTTAATTTATTAACTTGAATTTGTTTGATACGGATAAGAAGTTTGAATTTGGACCGTAATACTTATCAAATAAGTGGGTCATTAGATTTTGAATTTGGTATTTGGGTCGTAATTCTTATTATATAAGTGGGCAATTAGAATTTGGTATTTGGAATTTGAAGATCGATTTTGGTGTTTGAAGACGTAGTGATAATCGGGTCATTTGGAATTTGTTCGATCGTTTGAAAATTTGTTAGTTTGAAAATTTGAATCTTCATTCGTCGGGCTTTTGAAGTTAATTGCTCGAATTTGATTATGTTTGGTGAAGATTGTTTGAGCCGATTTGTTTGTTTGGTTGACCGAGTTTGATTTGTCGGTTAACGTTTGATTGTTCGTTTTGAAGTCATCGACGTTTGCTTTGGATCGATTTTGTTTTCGGATTGCTTTTTGGGAATCAGTCGTATCGTTTTTGAATTTGGCTAGCATCTTAGTCTTTTTGGAATTATGGAATTTTGGATTTGTTTGAAACAATTGAAGGTAGGTTCCAAGTCACGGTGGAAATTGTTAGAAAATGACTTAAACTTTAGGGTTAGTTTTGTAAATTTGGTTTTTGGATAGATATCAGTTTTTGATTTGTTTCCCAATTTGTGTTGGTTTAGAATCTGATAGTTTTTTGGTCATTGGTTGCCTATAAATAAAGGCCAATGTCATTAGTTTTTCTTTGACCTTTGTGAATATTGTTCGTAACCTTTTGGAATTAAGGTTTGGCACCTTTGATATGATTTTTGTAATTTGGTTTGTTATTTGAAAAAAAGCTTCCGCTTCGTTCATTCGAATTTTGTTTGTTTGCTTCGTGTTTTGGATTTCCAACAATACTTAAAAGATCAAACTCTAATCTCGGCTGTGCCGCGAGATGTTTAGCTAAACATCAAGTCGGAAGACACCATCTTTATTATGTTGAGCATCTTCGATCATAACGTGTGATCCTTCTGTTGTGATTGTATATTCGCCAAAACAAGACCAAAAAGACTCTGAGCCTCCTTTCTTTATTATTTTCACGATTGAACTTGTGGTTTTGTATGGGGCGCCGGCTGTAAAAAATATAACAGAATGATGAGTTTGGAAGATTTATAAAGGTGTGTTTTTTTGGCCAAAGTCTTTTCATAAAAACACAATATCATTGGTTGTTATCCCAACAGTACATGCACGAGTAGAATAACAGAAAAAAAACAACTGAAATACTTTTCATACGTCAAAACCCAGTATCTCTAAACTTCTTGTCTTTTGCGCACTGTTGTTGCACTTAGTGGGCATAAATCCCACTTTACACATTCTTTCCGACTTCGTCGAAACCAATCACTTTCATGATTTAGAGAAAAAGAGACAACGCGGACTAAAGCAAAACCACGACTATAATATGAAATGCAATAAAAGATGACACACGTATTTAACGTGAAAAACCTTAACAGGGTAAAAAAACCACGGGCAAAGAAAGATATGTTTCACTATGATAGAAATTAGGAAATTACAAAAAAGCCGCGCTCTCTATTGAACAAGAATAAATCTTATCTCATTAAAATTTAATGAAAATATATACAACTAAATCTCTATAGCCACAAAAACTAGGAGGAAATGAAAGAGATACATACAACACTTGTATGTTTTTTGGTTTGTAAGATGGATCTTGAAATGGGATGCACCACTTTCTATTTATAGTGTTAGTGAAACACGATTTGGACCATGTGAACCCACAAAGTTAAAAGACGTCAACAAACAATCCCATTAACACATACCCTAACACATTCAATAGTTATATACACCAATTCCACGACCCATTGACAAACCAGGGTTGGCTTCAATCCATACAAATCTCCCACATAGAATGATACCTATTGAAGCAAAAACGATCATCCACATCGTGATATCCTTCCTTGCACATTCATGTTGCTACTAATCTTTCTTGCTGAGTGCCAAATAAGATCGGCAACATGTAACTTGTCACAGTTGATTGCTTTCCGTCATATGAAAAACAAGCACTTTGATCAAGTCTTATGAATTTATCAGCGATAACCATGGCCCCTTCATCCACTTATCTCACGAACGAAGTGATACTGAACTTCGTATATGCTTTGTCTGTTGAATAGAAATAATATATTCCCTTGCAAGATACAGGGCACCCTAGTTGTCACAAAATAGAGTAATTTTCTCTTGTTTTTGTACCGAGCTCTTCCAGCAACATCTTCAACCATACTGATTCTTTGCTAGCTTGAGCAGCTGTAACATATTCTGCTTCTGTTGTTGACATCGCCACAACTGATTGCAGTTTTGAAACCCAACTAACTAATTTCGCGCCAGAATTAGTAAAACAAACAACCGCGGTGGGTTGATTTACTTCCATCAAGATCACCTGCGTAATCAGAATCAACATATCCTGTGATAGTTAAATCCGAATCCCCAAAACATAATGCAACATCTAGGTTCCTTTTACGTATCTAAGGATCCTCTTCACATATTCTCAATGCTCTCTACCAGGTTCCGTCATGTACCGACTCACTACTCCCACTAAATGTGCAATGTTTGGTCTTGTACAAATCATCGCGAATATTAAACTTCCCACTGCTAATGCATACGATACTCGAGACATCTCCATCCTCTCTTTTTCAATGCTAAGGAAACTCATCTTTGTGGGACTAACTTACATCAGAATAGAAACGGGGTTGATATCGCATACAATCTTGCATAATGAACCTTTGAATATTTTCATCACAAACGCTTTCCGTGAAAGCCAAATTTTCCTACTAACTGGTTATCTCGGTGAATTTTCATCCCTAGAATCTTGTTTGCGGGTCCAAGGTCTTTCATATCGAATTCCTTAGCCAGTTGAGCCTTCAATTATATATCGCTCCTTTGTTGGGTCCTGCTACCAACATGTCGTTAACATATATAGCAAAATGATAAAATACATTTATTTCAAAACCTCTGAAAGTATTCACCAAAGGCTTGTCATGTTAGTTTGTTATCATAATTACTCAAGGCTCCTGAAGAAAGAATCAAATCTCGTGTACCCAACACAGGGCGCTTACTAAGCCGTACCAACACAACTGTCTTCCAATCTACAATAGGAAACTTTGTTGATAAAGATTCAATCTCTATGGGAGCTTCTTCTCTTGGTACTTGATTGGTCAAATAGTATATAAAATAACTCAAATGCAAATTCTAACCGAATGCCCTTAACCAAGGGAAAAAGGTCAAAAGCTACACAAAGAGATTAAATATATAAGAATCAAATCAATGATAAAAAGATTCCGGAAGAGATATTCCCGGGTCGTATGTCCCAACGAGGCTGCAATTGAAATTTATCCTGGTTTGAAGAGAAATTGACTGATGGAGAATATATGATATGAACACTGATATAATTACAACTAAAATTAATTAAATAAAATCTAATTTAATCTACGGGAAACAAATATAGGAAATAGGGATCTTAAAAACTACGGGAAACAAAATTAGTTATAAGGAAATCCTAAAATTAAATTTATACTAAAATACGGGGAACAAAATCAGGTATCGGGAACCCTAAATACTAAAAATTAAGAAAATAAATGCTAAATTAAATTAAAAATCAAAATTAAATTCTAATTAACTTAACTTGAAAAATAAAGAAAACTAGAACAAAAACGGAGGTCGTTTGAATGCTAAACGAAAAGAAACGGTAAAACGCACCGGTAAAAACGGGTCTAAAACTGAAATTTAAGAAAAATAAAGCCTATACTAAATTTTATATTTTTCCTAGACACTAAATGACAAAAGAAAATTTTATAAAAAAGAAAAATATTTTTTATTAATTTTTGGATTTTTTATGAATTTTTAAAGATTAAAAACTAATTAAAACTAAGAAAATAGAAAAAGACAAAAAATAAAAGTTATAAAAATTCTGAAAAAATAAAATTAAATAAAGTAATTAACAATCTAAATATATAAACTGCCCAATTTTATGATAAAATTGAATGAATTAACTAGTTAAAATCTAAACCTAATTTAATTAATTAAATTAAATAAAACTAACTGTGGTTAACTTTGGGGGGACTAAACAGGGAAGGACACAAGGACTAATGAAGTAACAGGGAACTAACAAAGGGGATTAACAAAGGGAACTATAAAAGAGGAAATTACACAAATGGTCCCTGAAGTGGACCCCGATTGCAAGGTAAGTCCAACTAGCTTATTATCAAAAAGCTATCAAAGCAAAGCTGTTAAGGGGCTTAAGGGGAACATTTTTCATAATAAGCACTATGTGCTGATTCTCACTAAATAAGCCAGAAATGTGGCTTTTTGAAACTGCAGTGGCTAAATAAGCTTAACAGCTTATTTAGCTTTTCTTTTGGGGCTTAAGGCTACTAAATAAGCTAAAATTAAGGGGGACAGATTATTATAGAAAGGGGAGTCCTAAATAAGCTATGGAAACCTAAATTAAGCCCTAAAATAAGCTGGGATTGCAATTAAGCTATTGTGACAGTTTAAAAAAGGACAGAAATAGGGGGATAATAAGCCTAAATTAAGCTAAACCTAGAAAGCATTTAAATGAAACTAAAGCTGCTGAACATATTAGTACTACCTTCAAGCTACATGGGAAAGCAATTTAAAATGGTGGCTTAATATCTAATAAGCTAGAAAAAAGGGGCTAAAGAGAGGTGTCTAGCACCAGGGGAGGCAAGGCAGTGAGCTTAAGGCCTTATTTGGCTTATCAAAATAAGCTCTCAAAAGATTTTTAGCCAAATCCAAATACAAACAGATTTACAAGGGATGCACTAGAGCTTATTTTCAAAACTTGGGTCATTAAGGAAAGTTAAACATTGCTAAAATTGGGGCTTGAAAGTGGCTGCTTTTTACAAACTATGCATACATACACACTTGGTGATACTTTGGTATTTTCAAATGACAGAACTAAAGGAGCTTTTTCTTTTGGCTCTAATGACTAAAAAGCAAAATAAGGTAGCTTAAAGCTTGTTTAAACTGATAGGCTGTTTAAAAGCTAATTTGGGCTTTGACAACCTTTGACAGGAAGTAAGGATTTTGAAAACTGATTTTTTATATTAAAACTTGTGGTCTAAATTGGCTTAAATGAGCCTACTCACTTAGCCAAGATTGGATGAGTGCTCTTGACCCGATGCCAAACTTGGTTTGGGTCCATTTTCAATGCTAAAACCAAAACACTCCTTATTTTATAGAAAATGGTTTCATGATTTTTAAGTGAAATGAAGGCAGAGCAAGGTTGTTACAAGAGATACTTAATAGCTTAAATGCTTTTTTTAAACAGGTTTAAAGAGATTAAAAGGCTTTATAAGAGACTTAAAATTTCAATAGTAGCAAATTCAAGAACAAACTTAACTTTTTATTAGAAACGGAAATATTACAACATAAACTCTTTTAAAGGAACTGAATTACACTAAAATGCTTAAAAGAAAGACTTGTATTTAAATTAAACTAAAAACTAGTAAAAGTGGTGTGTTTGACTCGGCTTGGTCTTGGCTCTTTTATACAAGTCCTTTGCCTTCTCTTTGTCTTGGGTTGTGTTAGCTGTGAGAGTAGGAAGCCTCACAAGCAATCCTAGCCTTCCATTGCCTTTACAACATCATCTCACCATTGATGGGGGCTTCGGGTTGAGTGAATTCCAAGTGGGCATGGGTTATAGTGGCAGGGTAAGTGGGGAAAGGTGAGGGGTGAGCTGTTAATGTACAATAGAGGCGGTTTGGGAGTAGAAACCATGGGGGTGAGCGTTTTGAGGTTTTGGCGCCAAGTGGGTTTACAGTACCCTGGCTGGTTCGTTTTAAAAGAAAAGGATGAAAAAGATGCAAGAGTGGTCCTCTATCTTTCTCTCTTTTTCCATTTCTTATTAAGCCGAGTTTTAGTTATAACCTAGGTTTAGAAAATAACACATTTGGCCCTTGCGTTTTATAAGAAAAGAATAAAGAAAGGTTTGAAAAATTGCAAAACTGCCCCTTGCTGTTTATAACTAAAAGAGAAAAAGGAGTTTTGAAAAGTTGCAATTTCAGCCCTTGTGTTTTATTTCTTTTGTTTTTCTTTATAAAACAACTTTTAAAACTTGGCATTTTTGGCCCCTTTTCTTTATTTTTTTCATTTTTAATTATAAACAAAGTTTTTAAAATTTACATTTTGGTCCTTATGTTTATAAAAAAAATGTTTTGGGCTAGGGTTTTGTGTTGGGCCCATTGGGCTTGTATTGGGCCCAACTGGGTTTGGTTTGGGCTATTGGGCTTTTTCAAGCCCAATAAGGTGTGGGTTGGGTTTTGTGTGTACAATGGCTGAGATTGGCTGTAACTGGGCTAGGATTGGGCCTTCAAAGTCTTCACAGTCTTCATAATTATACTATTGGGCTTTCCCGGCCCATCAGATGGGTAAAGATTGCATCCAATAGTATTCTTCAGTATTGACTCTGACTTTGGCATTTTTGGACTTTGGCCTTGATTTTGCACAGTCTTTTCCATTCCATGCTCAGTTTTGTCATTTTGGCTTGGTTTTCTGTCTTTTTG
>BQNB010008023.1:0-24754 GCA_026074375.1 Tanacetum coccineum | reverse complement strand
TTACATTCTTCTTGGGATTACAAGTGAAGCAGAAAAAGGATGGCATATTTATTAGTCAAGATAAATATGTTGAAGAAATTTGGGTTTACAGAAGTCAAGACTGCAAGCACACCAATGGAAACTCAAAAGCCTCTGCTCAAGGATGAAGATGGTGAAGAAGTGGATGTTCATATGTATAGGTCAATGATTGGTTCATTGATGTATCTTACATCTTCAAGACCCGACATCATGTTTGCAGTGTGTGCCTGTGCTAGATACCAAGTCAATCCAAAGGTTTCACATCTTCATGTTGTGAAAAGGATTTTTAGGTACTTAAAAGGTCAACCAAAATTGGGCATTTGGTATCCAAAAGATTCTCCTTTTGATTTGGTAGCATACACTGATAGTGATTATGCTAGAGCAAGCTTGGATACGAAGTCTACAACCGAAGGTTGTTAATTTCTTGGATGTAGATTAATATCATGGCAGTGCAAGAAACAGACAGTGGTTGCAAATTCCACAACAAAAGCTGAATATGTGGCTGCTTCAAGTTGTTGTGGACAAGTACTTTGGACTCAAAATCAACTACTTGATTATGGGTACAATTTATGCATACCAAAATTTTTATTGACAATAACAGTACTATTTACATAATTATAAATCTTGTTTTTCATTCACATATAAAGCATATAAAGATCAGACATCATTTTATTAGAGATTGCAATGAAAAGAAATTTATTCAAATGGTTAAAATCCATACTGACAGGAATGTTGCAGATTTGCTTACAAAAGCTTTTGATGTAAGTAGATTTCAATAATTGATTGTTAGTATTGGAATGCTAAATCCTTAAAGTCTTTTATCTCTTTATGTTTTTGTAGAGTTTTGTATGAATTAGTATTGTTATTCATGTCATTAAAAGTTTCTGCTATTAATTATAATTAGTACTGTTAGTTATACTTAATACTGCCGAGTTTCTACTATTAGTTATACTTAATACAGCTAGGTATAATTAATACTGTGATAATTGTGAAAATTGCTATGGCTTGTGTTTTCGTGGTTTTTGGACTAACATTTTGCAGGAAAAGCAAAGAAAAGTGTTAAATTGATGATGGAAAAGCTATTTAGAATGGAATTGGAGTTAATGCTGGTGACTCAAAGTTAATGCTGCTAGGCATAACTTACTACTGCTAGGAGAAAGTTAATGCTGTTGAGGGTATTTTCCATAAATACTTCGATTAAGGGTTTCAATTAATTCTTTAATCAATTTCACTCTTTTAAATACTCTCTAACTACAAACCCTAACTCAATTTTATCATCCATTATCAAAACCCAACAAAATAACGACTCTAAAGTTTGTTGATACTCATAATATGGTCGCATTTTTGTATAAACCCACAGAGAGTGATGGGTTTGAACAAATAGTGGATTTTTTAAATGCACACCCTATAAGGCATGCATTAACGATCAATCCTACTATATATATTTCTTGCATTCAACAGTTCTGGTCTACTGTCAAGGCAAAAACTATCAATGGGGAAGAACAGTTACATATCCTAGTAGATGGCAAGAAGATAATCATCACTGAATCATCCGTTAGAAGAGATCTTCAACTAGCAGACGAGGAAGGTGTTGATTGTTTACTAAATTCTACCATCTTTGAACAACATACATTGATGGGATATGAGAAAATTTCACAAAAACTCACTTTTTATAAACCATTCTTTTCCCCACAATGGAAATTTCTAATTCATACTATTTATTCTACAATGTCTAAGTTCAAAGAATATTGCATGGAATGAGTTTAGTAGTACTATGGCATCTGCAATTATCTGTTTGGCTACAAATCAGAAGTTTAACTTTTCAAATTAAATTTTTGAAAGTATGATTAGAAACTTGGATAATTTGTCTGGCAAATTTTTTATGTATCCAAGGTTTGTGTAAGTATTTTTGGATCAACAACTTGATGGGATGCCAAATCATAAGAGAATTTATATAGCACCCTCTCACACTAAAAAGATATTTGGAAATATAAGAAGGGTAGACAAAAGTTTTTCTGGTAAAGTAACACCTTTATTTCAAACAATGGTGGTACAAAACCAATCAGAATTAGGTGAAGGTTCATCAAATCCAACTGATCCCCCTCACACACCCACCATTATTCAATCATCAACTTAACATTAAAAGACACAAAAACCTAGGAAGCCTAAAAGAAAGGACACTCAGGTACCTCAGCCTAGTGATCTTAGTGAAAATGTTACAGATGAGGTGTGTCCCATAGGACGGGTGGGTGGATTGTTGGTCGAGGGTGCGCAATGCCTTTAACTTAGAAGCAGAGCAGGATAGTGGTAACATAACTAAGACTCGATCCAAGGCCACACAGCGCTAATGAATCTATAGTCTCCCTAGGAACTACTTAGGTGGTGGGTCCAAAGTGCCAGAAACAAGGGATACTACTGCTTGAACTAGGTTTGAGTGTGTATCTAAACATTCTAATGATTCACTGCTCGCAAGAGGTAACACACTTCGAAGTGATGATGATAGACTTAAACTTGATGAATTGATGGCACGATGTACCACTTTATAAAACAGGGTTCTTGATTTGGAGAAGACAAAGACCACTCAACAGAATGAGATTGCTAGTTTGAAAAGGAGGGTCAAGAAGCTTGAAAAGAAAAGTAGGTCAAGAACTCATAAGCTGAATAGATTATACAAAGTTGGTTTGACAGCTAGGGTAGAATCGTTTGGAGATGAAGAAAGTTTGAGTGAGGATGCATCAAAACAGGGGAGGATTAATGCTATTGATGCAGATGAATAAATTACCCTAGTTAGTGTTCAAGATGATGCTGACAAAGAGATGTTTGATGTGGATCCTTTAAATGGTGAGGAGGTGTTTGTTGCAGGGCAAAATGAAAATGTTGTTGAAGAAGTAGTTGATGCTGCTCAAGTTAGTACTGCTGCAACAACTGTTACAATAACTACTAAAGAAATTACTTTGGCTCAAGCACTTGAAGCATTAAAAACTTCAAAACCCAAGGTAAAAGGGATTTTTTTTCAAGAGCCAGGTAAATCTATAACAACAACAACAATTTCTTCACAAAAAATCTCATGTAAAGGGTAAAGGAATAATGAAAGAAGAACCTGTGAAGTCAATTGAAGAAAGAAAGATTCAAATCAGTTTTGTTGAAGAAGTGCTTTAAAGTTATAAGCTTAAATTTGATGAAGAAGAAGACTAGCAATGAGAGAAAGCTGAAAAAAGAAAAAGAAGTCCAATTATTGCTCTTGATTGAATGATAGGATGATATATACAGGCACAAAGATTGACTGATTTGATTATCAAATTGGCTAAAGATTGCAAAGCACAAGAACATGAAGAGTTGGTCTATTGAGAAAAGGTACATTTATTTCAACAAACATATTAGGAGAAAGAGAAAAGATTTTGCAGGCTTAGTAAAAGAGCAGAAGTAGAGAAAGAAAATAAACCACCACTAAATTGTTCAACATTAAAAGATAATGTGTACATACTCTAAAGAACATGGAAGGATCCACAAGCTTCAATGTATTGAAGTGAAAGATTTTATTCTATCCAAGAGATGTTTGACAGAGCATTCAAAAGGGTAAACATATTTAAAGACTTTAGAACAGAGTTGGTGGAAGGCAAAGATAAGGGAGCAGGAACAGAGCTGATACAAGAGATTACAAAGAAGCAAAAGGTGGAAGATGACAAAGAAACAACATAGCTTAAACAGTGTTTGGAAATCATTCCAGATGAAGAAGAGGTAACAATTGATGCTATACCTTTAGTGTTAAGTCTCCAAGTAATGTTGAATGGAAGATCTATACAAGAGGAAGAAAAGCTATTATCAAAATAATGACGAGCTGATGATAAGTCTCAAATGTCCCCCATGTTCTTTAGTCAAATACTTAAAAGTTTTAAAAGGGGAGATTCGGAAGATCTGTACAAGTTGGTAAAAGCTAAATATAAGTCAACAAGACCAGTGGAAGACTTGGATTTGGTTTAATTTGAGGTTTTTGAAATAGAAGTTTAACCATATGTAGAAGATGCAATATGAAGGAATCAATAAGGATACAAAGTGTTAGAGAGGAAGCTGTATGACTTATGTGGAGTACATTCCTTGATGATGCAACATGTGTATATTTATATGTTGGTAGAGAAGAAATATCCCCTTGCACCACTTACACTTTCAATGATGTTGGAAAAGAAGCTTAAGATTGATTATGAAAGTGAAATGGCTTATTAGCTTCTTAATTCATCATAAACAGTTAAGAAGTAAAAATAAGTATTGGAAGCATCCTCCTGGTGTTGATGAAGCTTTAAATGAAGAAACTTGATGATTTTGAAGAAGAATATCAAGTTTAGGGGAGGATTGTTGGGATTAAAAGTCTTCTTGATGCTGTTAGAATTACTGCTGCTTTAGTTTATGTTAATACTGCTCTAATGAAGTTAGTGCTTCTCATGAACTTCAAAGAAAATATACTAAGTAGTTACTACTGCTGGTACAAAAGTTAATGCTGCTAGTGAAAGTTACTACTGCTAGTACAAAGACTGCTTAAAGTTAATGCTGCTAAAGAGTTACTACTGCTCAAGAAAATATTCTAAGTAGTTAGTACTGCTAGTATTAAGTTAGTACTGCTAGTGTAAGTTAGTACTGTTTGTTAGTACTGCTTACTTGATATGTATTAGTTATTTATAGAAAAGATTTTATATACTTAGGAAAGTATTGTAAGCCGAGTAGGACTCCTTAGTGTATAAAAGGAGGTCCTAGGGCATAGAGTGTTATATGTACCAAAACCAAAAATCAATCTTAGTCGTATAATTCTTAGCTTCAAGGTCTTTGTAACCCTAATACTTTGTGAGTATTCGTATTATTATCATTAATAATATTGGAGCTTATTTGTTGAATTATATGTTCATTGAATTACTGTTTCATTGATAATTCTTCTTAATATTAAAGATTAGATTCTGCATAATCTTTAATACATTCAAACAAAACTTTTACTATAGTTGTGTTAGATTTATCTAATATAACTAAACCTTAACAAGCTTAAGGAATTTGATCTATTGAGGTGGGATCAACAAATTAATAATGGTTAATACAATTTTCTTATATTTGGCTCAACCGCTCTTTTATCTTTTGTTAATTAGCTCGCGTGGGGTTAAAGTGGCTTGAATTGATTGTAGTCACCAACCAAACCGTGCCAGTTTCTCGGGCTGAAAACCCCCTTTTCCCGTTAGAATTAGGATTAGGACTGACATAGGTTTAGAATAGAATAGAATTAACATAGATTAGATAACCAAGATATTAATTAAATTGATAGATTTAACCTCGCTTCAAGTGTTCAACACCCTACTTACCATGAAACTACTACCGATCCGGTACACTGCCCGTTAAAGTGTGGTTTTTGGTTTAGTCGGTAAAATATAAATTTAAAACTTGAATCAATAAAATATACACCACACAACGACACATCAAGTTTTTGGCATTGTTGCCGGGGAGTAAAAATAAATCCTGATTTTTATTTGATATTTTGGTTTTTAACATTAGATTAGATCGAACCCTTAGGATTAGTGTAATTTAGATTAGTGTATATTCTTGTATATTCTGTAATATTTGTATATTTGTCTTTAATTGTTTGCTTGTTTATATTTGTATTTAATAAATTGCGTATTTAATTATTTTTCTTAATATACTGTTCTGGTTGATAGCTAAATACGGCGTATTCACTTCCACCGGATACGGCGTATCCAACTCTCTGTCCAATACAGGTATCATTTTTCAAAACTGTTTAATACGGCGTATCCACTTTCATTGGATACGGCGTTGATCGATATCTGTGGAACAGTAACTGATATCTTTGTTCTTCCTATTTGATTGTTTGTGCAAATGTTTTTCTATCTTCTTAAACAAACATCCTATCTTGATTGTTTATCACTTGTTACAGTAGTGCTACTGACATGGGTTTCTACTAACAAAACTATTCATACCTTACAAAGAACCTGAACGAGAATTTCGATCATCAAGGAGACACTTCAAGTCACTAAGTCTTGACGAATTGAGATCGCTTGATTTCAATTATTTTCTGACCAAGAATACTCGAAGGAAGAAGAAGCGGAAGCAATGGCAGGAACCATGGAGCAATACATGAGCAAGACCCGAACGGACTATGGATCATGAGTCGCTAGGCCTAAAATTGATAACAAAGATCAATTTGAACTGAAAGGCCAATTTCTTAAGGAGCTTCGAGAAAATACGTTTAGCAGTTTGGATAATAAAGATGCGAATGAACACATTGAGAAAGTTCTCGAAATTGTTGATTTATTTCATGTTCCTAATATCACTAAGGATCAACTAATGCTCGGAGTCGCTAGGCCTAAAATTGATAACAAAGATAAATTGGAACTAAAAGGATAACTTCTTAAGGAGCTTCGAGAAAACACATTTAGCGGTTCGGATAATGAGGATGCTAATGAACACATTGAAAAAGTTCTCAAAATAGTTGACTTATTCCATGTTCCTAACATCACTGTGGATCAACTAATGCTCCGAGTCTTTCCTATATCTTTAACTAGAGCCGCAGAACTCTTGATGAAGTGTCCTCAACACTATTTGACTGAGATACAGGAGGTGATTTTGTTCTACAATGGGTTGGATGTTTTAACATGACAGATTCTTGACTCAAGAGGTGTCGTTCCAACTAAAACTGCCGCAGATGCTAGAATAGCCATCCAAGAAATGGCTAAATACTCTAAAAACTGGCACAATGGAACATCTAGAGGAAGAAGTACTGAGACTTCTGATGGACTAGCTGCTATACAACCACAACTGAACAATCTTGGAAGAGAGATTAAGAAAGTGAATGAAAAAGTTTATGCTGCTCAAGTTGGACGCGAGCAATGCAAAGGACCCCATTACACCAAGGATTGCCCACTGAAAGAAGAAGGGAAAACCCTAGAAGAAGCTTACTACACGCAATTTAGTGGACCTTTTCAAGGAGGGGGATATAGAGCAACTGCTCCAGGGTACTATCAAAGGAACAACGCCAATCCTTCATTCCAGGAACGAAGGCAATCTATGGAAGATACCTTGAGTAAATTCATGAGTGAATCAGCAAAAAGACACGAAGAAAACTCTAACTTGATCAAAGAAATCCGAGCTTCGACAAATGCTGCCATAAGGAACCAAGGAGCATCGACCAAAACTTTAGAAATTCAAATCGGGCAAATGAGCAAGGCACTACAGGAGAGAGGATTAGAAGCCTAGCAAGCTCAACTGAGACAAACCCAAGAGACCAAGTCAAGTCGATTTCAACCTCCATTAAAGCTGATTCAAACTCGATACGCCGTATTGGATCTAACCAATACGCCGTATCCACTGGACATAACAGTACACCATTATACAAGGCAAGACAAATGATGGTTCCTTTTCCAAGTCGTTTGGATAATCATTACTGTGAAGAAGAGGGGAACTATGGACCAAAATTCACGGAAGCTTGTGGAGCTTCACATATCAACAACGCCATACCCCGAAAGGAGAAAGACCTAGGAAGTTTCACTTTACCTTGCTTTATTAATGATTTCTGTTTTGACAACGCCCTTGTTGACTTAGGAGCTAGCGTTAGTGTTATGCCTCTCTCGACCTACCTTAACTTAGGATTAGGCGAATTAGCTCACACTAGGTTGACAGTGGAATTAGCAGATAGGACGATGAAATATCCTAAAGGAATTGCTGAAAACATGCTAGTAAGAATTGGTAAATTTACTTTTCTAGTAGACTTTATAATTATAGATATGCCCGAGGATATCAAAGTGCCCTTGATCCTCGAAAGACCATTTTTGTCTTCTGCCGTGCTAAAATTGATGTTTACAAAAGAAAGATTACTTTAAGGGTAGGGGAAGAAAAGATTGTTTTTACAAGCCTAATTCTGCTAGCAGTTTAATTAAGAGGGTCTACATGCTAAGTTCGAGAGAAAGAATGGATCTTATTTAGAAGCTAGGATTATGGGAGAGACTTTGGTGTTGAATAGATCATTAGACCCTTTCTTGGAAGATTACATTGAATTAAATGATCAAAATGAACCATTTGAGCTTAGGAGAAATCAAGGAGATAATTTGATGCCCACCATCGAGGAAGGTGAGGTAATTGAGGATTTAGAATTAGGAATGAAGATCTTGATACAGGAATTAATGATTACCCTAGTTATTGTGATGACGATAAGAAAATCCATATAGATTGCGCTCACAACTTAAAGTTTTCATGCATGATAGGATTTGAATTTACTCATGCTAAATTTTTCCCATTATTGTATGTCAACATCATGTCAAGAAAATTTCACAATTCAATAATAAAAAATAAGATTGTGTACAAAGGGAATAATGTTGTAAGAGCCTTAATGAATGTGCCTATCTTTGTTGGAACTTTTTCTGTGATGACGGATTTTGCAGTTTTAGAAAATATGGATGCTTATCTTGATGAAGGAATGGGCGATGTTATTTTTGGTGAACCATTCTTAAGAGAAGCTGATATTAAAGCAAAAAGGATCTAAGGAATGATTACCCTTTACAAAGGTGATGATGAAGTAACTTACCAAATGGTGTGATCACATCCGAGGTTTAAACACCACACTAATGAGCAATTGTTAGCCTCAAAATATATTGAGTCGAACAATGGAAGTTCGTTCATTATATTAGGTCTCGGTCACTTAATTAATTATACGTTGTAATAGGCTACACGGGTAAACGGGCTCTTAAATGTAATCTAACCGGTCACGTGTATCGGGCGAAAGCCCAAGTAATCCCGAGCCCGGCCCGTAGAAATACCAAGGCATGAAAGCCTCTTGGTATTAAGTATAAATACCCCTCTCCAAGTATGGAGAGGGTGTTGATTCTTGTTGGTTATTGTTAAGTCTCATTTGTAATTTTGCAAGTAATCATCCATCTTTTTCTTCTCTCTAAACTTCTTCCACATTTCTTCTCATCTTATTTTTCTTGTTCATCATAATGAAGTGAAAGTGATTATATGGTTACCGACATTTGGTATCATTCGCCACGGGTGGGTTTAGTGTTTGTTAGTTTTCGTTGTTAATTCGTGTTTGTAATTTTTTGTTTCGTGGTTTCGTTTTTTTTAAGCAAAGTGGTTCGATTTGGTTTCTTGGCTTATAAGCTTGTAGTCGTAGTTACTTCGTGCATGGCTAAGCAAAACGCAAGGACGAAAAGATCGTGTTGTTGGTGCCTCAATCGAACGAGCAAAATTCTCTTTTGAGAGCGAACGAGCTTACTCCTTCAAGGATCGAACTAGGAGGATCGAACAAGAGTGAATCGAACGAGTGGACTTTGTTTGGATCGAACGAGTGGTTTTTCGTTGGATCGAACGAGTGTTTTTTGTTTGGATCGAACGAGTGATCTTTGTTTGGATCGAACGAGTGGTGATCTTATTTGGACCGAACGAGAGACCCGATCTAGATAACCGATCTAGTCGATCTCCCTTAGAACCGAACTAGCTAAGGACCGAACTAGGAACTTCTTTGAGAACCGAACCAGTGAACCAATCGAACTAGAGGACCGAACTAGCGTTTCCTTTAGAACCGAACAAGACAATCGAACTAGAGGACCGAACTAGCGTTTCCTTTAGAACCGAACAAGACAATCGAACTAGAGGACCGAACTAGCGTTTCCTTTAGAACCGAACAAGACAATCGAACTAGACAACCGAACCAGCAAACCGAACAACCAGTGAACCGAACTAGCAGAGGACCGAACAAGCAAATTTTTTGTTTTACGGTTTTTTCTTGATTTTGTAAAATCCCGTGAAAGATACGATTCTTCTCTCGGTTTAAATCCAAGAATTGTAAAATCCCGTGAACATTAATTGTACTCAATCCACAACAACAATCACTTTACCTGCTTAAGATCCTACAAATCCTTTTCACTTCATAATTCTTCAATCATTCATCATGACGACTCAAATTGCAACTTCCACAACCGATAGTCAAATGCATAACAACATAATGGCAGCTGGTTCAAGGGATCGTCCACCAATGCTTGCAACAGGACTTTCCCTCTTCATAGCTCATTCCCTTGAAATGACTCATCTTGTATCCACCTTGATTCTTCAGATACAGACACATGTTCTTCCTTACTTCAGCCACAGAGAAAGGTCTATTTTGAAGTGTATGATATCTTAGAACAGCAGGATCACTCCAATCAATATCATGAGCTTGATCAACTTTAGCTGCAACTTCTTCTCTTTCATCCAACTGCTTTTTGCAATCCAGGCTGTTTCAAAGTCAATCCTTACTGTTCTTGTTCTGCCTTAAATCTAGCTTCATGTTGTGCCTTGAACTTAGCTTGTTCTTCCTCAAACACTTTCTTAGCTAATTCCTCATCAACACTCATTTGAACTTGAACTCTATTTTTGATTTTCTTTGGAGGCTCAGACTCTTGCATAATTGCTTTTCCTTTATCCTTTGCTTTTACACCAGCAGTACTACCCAATTCATTGGCAGTGCTAACATTAGCAGTCTAACTAATATATTCTTCTGTATAAGTTTGAACATTTTTCACAAAACAACTTTGTCTTCTTTCTAGCTGCATCATGCAAGATGCTGTAGCTGCACTAAAAATACCTAACTGCTCTTTAGGCTGATCACTAATCTAAGTATCATCAATCCTCCCCTGATCTGCAGCATGTGGAGGTACCAAAGAAATTCCATCATCCAAGTCCAGTTCTTCAATCAAACTCCTCCCCTGTTTAGAAGGATCCTCCTCATCTTCATCAGCATCAGAGATGACAACTTTGGCTCTCCTCCCAGCTTGGATTATCTTGTTTGTCTGCTTAACTTCTTGCTTATCTTCCTCAGCATTAGAGTTGACAACTTTGGCTCTCCTCCTAGCTTGGCTTATCTTGATTGTCTGCTCTAACTTCTTTACCCATTTGATCAGCTTTGTAAGAGCAGCATGGTAGGTCTGTTTTGTTTGCTTTAATTCAGACTCCAAGCTTTCAACCTTCTCGGACAGTGAGGTACAGAGATTCATTAATTCATTAAGTGATAAACTACCCTCATCACGTCCAAGTGAGTGAACACTTTGGAGAGGTGATTCATGGGGCATTGGAGCAGCCTCCTTAGTAATGGGTATGGTTTGGTTAGATGGTGGTGTAGATGGTGGTTGTGAGGTTGATGGATGGGTTTGAGGTGATAAGGATGGTGAAGATGTTATTCTGGAAAGAGATGACTCAGGTGTAGTGAGCATGGTTGGAAATAGTGGAATGTCCACCCTAGAATATCCCTTGGAAGCCCTTTTCATATTACTGAATAGTTTTTGTGTAAGTGTAAGAGTAGGAAAGGTTCTCTTATGATGGAAAAATATTCTCTTACGTTTGTTCAAAAAGATTTGAATGAATCTGGGATACATCAAAAACTTTGACTTACTATCTAAATTCTTTACCATGGCCTCAAAAATGAAGTTGGAAAAGTTAAAGGTACGGTTAGTTGCCAGGCAAATGATAGCAGTAGCTATATTGCTACTAAACTGCTCCCAAACAGTCTTCTTAGGACTCAAACAGTGGAGAATGGTATGAATGAAGAATTTCCACTAAGGGGAAAAATGTCCCTTTTGAAAAGTTAGGCTATCAGAAGTGATTGCATACCCTATGAGAGCCAGTTGCTTAAAAATTTCTGCTATAGGGAGAGAGCTAATACCATCAGAATCTTCAAGCTTGAGATGTATTCTAATGGAGGCCTCAGAAACAAATACCTGGACCTTCCTATCTATGGTAGCAGTGATTCCTCTGACTCCATCCTCAGTTGTGCTCAAAGTAGCAATTTGCCAAAATTGTTCTATAGGAGAAGCATAAAGGTTTGGGCATTCAGTGAGGGCATTCTTGATGTGACTTGCAATTAGAAAATCAATGATTTAATTAAACCTCTCACTTCCTTCTGACTTCTCTAAGTAGGCAACCATGTTGTGCTTGTCAAAAAATTCCAAACTCGCCATTTGATGAATAGAAAGTGAATTAAGGTTCTGGGATATGGTCGTGGGAGAGAGTATAAGTGTTTGGTAGAGGTAATTGAGATATTAGAGAGTTTTTAAGGTTTTGAATTTCACCTACTGAATAAGATATGTACTTATCTTGAAGAAATATTATGTTTATATAGAAAGATCATGAATTCTCCAATTAGTCAAACCTATACACGAAGTAGTTGGCGGAAATTTCGCAACGGCTATATTTAGAGAAGGAAATTCTGTTATGCCTCAAATAATACTAACGGTCACCCAGCAGTACTAAATTTAGCTTAGCAGTACTAACTCTAAGCCTAGCAGTACAAAAACATAGCTAGCAGTACTAAGTAATACCCAGCAGTACTAAGTAATACCCAGCAGTACTAAGTAATACCCAGCAGTACTAACTTGGAGAGACCAGTTTTAACTTCAATTTCGTCCAAAAAGCTTGTCCATCACCAATTTTGACTCTCACAATCTCTCCTTTTGTTTTTATCACATTATCTCTCATTTCTTTTTGCTCACCAATTCACTCTTTTTGTTTTTATCACACAACTCTCTGTCTGTTTTTTAGCTCACTAAATCTCTCTATTCTTTTTCTCACCAATTTAGACAGTGTTATACAATGTGCCGTCAATTCTATTAGTTTCATGTTGTCCTCCCCACTTCCAAGTGTGTTAACTCTTGAGAGAGGTGGATCATTGGACTGTTTAGATGTAGTCTCAAACCTAGTTTAAGCATCTACACCCCCAATATGGTATCTTGGCACCTGGGACCACTACCTGAACCAGTTCCCTAAGGATTTGGCTCATTAAGTGTTGCCATGGATTGGGTCCTATTGATGTTACCACTTGTAACAACCCGAGTTTCACGACGCGTATGACGATCACTAATTCGACGTCATAATAATTTTATGAGTTTTCGTAAGAAAACATCGACATTTAAAATTTTATTTGTCGTGAATAATTATTTTCGTATTTTAATACGGACGGAAATGTAAAATATTTATTTTCGACGTTTCACAAGTCACCATTTGACCGTGCGTTCGTTAGTCTTTTCAAGCACCGTAAAAGTTTACGACGCATCTTGTTATTATTGTTACGACCGTAAATTATTATTTTAAAACTTCGTCGTCTTCGTTCCTTGTCCATGATCGAAACTCGTGTTTAACATATACACTTTTATTTAAATTATGTCTAGTTAACTTTTAAATTAAAATGTTACATAAGTATTTAACAAGTAAATACAAGAATTTTTTTTTTGATTTTTGCATGCTTGCCCTAGCTAGGCCGACGCCTAGATTCACACACACACACTCATTTCCTTATTTTTTCCAAGAACCATGATGGCCAAGCTTGCTTCCTCTCTTGGATAAAAAGGTTTAGATTCTTTTATAAGCACAAGTAAACATAGCTCAAAAGTTTTGTTCTCTCTTTTCTTTGTTCTTGTGCTCGACCGAGTATCACAACACACACATATATTCCATTTTTGATTTTGATCTTAAAAACGCATTTAAGAATCACTTAAATGATGATATAAACCAAGGTAGAACCAAGTTTAAATTGTTTTTCCTCTCCCCTCTCTTTCTTTGGTTCGGCCGAGTACCCAACTACTACATCCCCTTGGTGCGTTTCTGATTTTCTAGTCTCTTAACTATTGTTTTAGGGATATGGTTTTGATCATCCACTCAATGGAATTAATGGTAGGCCTCTATGATTTTTTGTGTGAAGTCGAGTATTACTAAAACAAGAGGTTTTCGAGTTGGTTGTGGGTTCGCACGAAGCAAAAAGCCACAAGGAGGTGATTTGTTTTTTTAATTTGGTTTTTGAGTTGGATGCTGGTTTGTGTTTAGGTGCGAGTGTGGTGAGCAGCTGACTTAGACCCTAGGATCAAAGGTGAGCGCAGTTTTTTATTTTCAAGCTTTGTCCAATAAAGCATAGTGAGCCTTTCTTTTATGTCTATTTCGATCATTTCATTTGTTTGGTTCGGTTTGAATTGCATGCATGTGATGGATCGGGGAAAAAGCTTGCGTGGTTAGAATAGATCGTGTGAGAATCGATTAAGAGGTTTATGTTGATAAACATTATGTCCATCTATTAGAATGTTTTAGTGGGTTTAAATGTTTATAAAATGATTTTTAGATGTTTGTTAATGGTAACATGTGAGCAGAAAAGTTTGGCCACGCAAACGAGGATCGAGATTTCGTAAAATCTAATTTTTAGCTTTGAAATATGATAAAGCTATCCGAGAAGATCGTTTTGATATAAGATAGAGCTTCTAACTCCTAATAACGAAAAAGTTAGAGCGAAATCGAGATATATATTTAAGGTATAAAAAATCCTGGGCATTGTTAAATTAAGTAGTGCTGTTCTCGATTTTTAAAGCCCGTTTTGAGAACTTTCGAGTCCGTTTTGGCCTTCCGGCGAAACACGAAAGGTGTCCGGAATGATATTTTCTATAAAATCTCTTTTTGGTCAAAGTCACAGAAATCTGATATAGAGGTCAAAAAACCCATGGCCAAAGTCTGTGTTTTTACTAAAATAGTCAAGTTCCAGCAGATTCTTGCAGGGGCGTTTTGGTCATTTTCTGTCGAGTTCTGGGTCTCGGCTAAAACTAAAAAGTTGTCCGGAATATCGTTTCGCATAAAATCTCTTCTTTGTCCGAATCGTAAAAATGTGATTTAGATGGTCGTTTTGGCCGGGTCAGATTTGAATATTTACATGTATATAAAAGTCAAAGTCAATAAGGTCAAACGTTGACTTTTGAAAGTCAATGGGTTAACATTAAAACTTGTCGGGCGTTATGTAAAAAATAAAAGGTTTAATATTATTAATATAACAATTGATATTCAGGAATTGATCGTAAACGAGAAGATATAATCTAAAAATAAAAAACTTTTGTAATTAACGAATATAACTCCAAATTCATGTAAGTGTTAATTAAACAACATTGAATGTGATCGAGGTTGTTGTTTTACAATTTTTTTGGTTTTTGAAATACTTTAGGAAAAGTATTTTTGATTTTTCTAATAAATCTACGAAAATAAATCTAGAAAAATAAAATATTTTTGTATTTTTTTTAGTTTTATATAAAATGATAACTTCACGGGGAAGGGTCTTCAAAACCCTAATCTTCAAGCTTCAACACGATATTCGATACACACTTCCCCGGCAACGGCGACAAAAATTAGTTCGTCTCCAAAGACGTATATAAGGATAATATCAATAATAGTATAGTAATAAGTATTCCGAAAGGATTTAAGAAGATTAATTTATCCAAAGTAAAATTCAAAACCTTCCAAGTCATATCCCGACGAAGTGTGAATTAAGAATCGGTTATGTTCGTGATCGCGTGCTTTGAATGATTTCAAGGTTTTTTTGATTTTGGATTCTATTTCTACAACTAACATGTAAAAACAAATAAAGGCAAGCTAAAAACGAAAGCAATTAAGATTAAAGCACAAAAACGATAACGGGAATCTAAAAACGCGACTTAATACCTAAACTATTAAAATTTAACCTTAGAAGTATTTTTTTGTTTTTTATAGATCCTAAATGACTAAAAATAATTTTAGAAAAAAGAATTATATTTTTTGATTTTGATTTTATTTTTTATGAATTAAAAACTATTTTAATCTAGAAAATAAATTAAAAATACTAAACTAATTTATAAAAATCTAGAAAAATTATGAAAAGTACTTTAGACAATGCAGAATCTATGAAAAATGAAAACTGGAAAAGTGACTTAAGGAATGAGCAGATAATAATCAAATAAGCTCGGATAAGCAAAACTGGAAAATGTGTATAAGAGATAAATGTTGGAAAAGTCTTTTGAAAAAGACCCCGGGGCAGTTGGTTAAGTGTTGTGTGTGTGAGGTGTTGAGAGGGAAAGGGAAAGGTCACAGGTTCGAAACCTGTGGCCACCTTTTTTTTATAAAACATTTTTTTTACTTTTCTTTTTGAAAACTTTAAAAGAACTAACTAAAATAAGCTACTGATATGTGAGAAATCACATATCTTTTTTATACTAAAAATGGCCCTTAAATGATCAAAATGTGCAAAAATATGCTTGTATTTGTGTATTTTGTTGTTTGTGAATGTGTAGGTACGAATATTGCAAAAATCACAAGAAAACGGTCAAAACCGGACAAACACGGACACGGGAATGGAAAGAGTGCTCAAGAGATGGAAGTTTTCTAGCAAAGGTCAACAAAGTCAACCTTGGTCAACCCTTGGTCAAACCACAAAAAGACAAAACCCTCAAAAATACCTAAATAAGCCTTAATGTTAAAACCAAATTCACAATAAGTCCTTAAAACCCTAACACCGTTAGTCTTTTTATTATAAAGACTAACGGTCGTTATCTCTTTATAACCAAATCCCTTATAAATTCACCAAGTCCTTTAACATTTTCCCGAGCCCAAGTTCAAAACAAATGGCCCAAACTGTTTTATAAAAGCCCAAGTCAACTCACGTTTAAACCCGGGTCAAATAAACAAAATGTATAACATTTGGGGGGCGGGAAAAACAGTTTTTACTGTTCACCGTCTCCCCCACTTTACCTAGCTCAAATTAAACCCGAATTAACCCACACCTTCTCAATTTAACGTGACCACAAGAGATTCCAAGTACTAAGTGCCATCTCATCAAGCAAAAACGTCATCAAACGTCTTTGATTGGCTAGCTCTGTCAAGGGGAATGACACGTGGGCTCAAGGAAACACACTCCAAATGAGAATTTTGCACTAAATCAAGGCTAAAAGAAACACAAGAGCTCCCAACTTATTGGATTGCCAGCTTGGCAATCCGTGTGATGGAAATTGATCTAACGGCCAAAATGAAGGATCCAATGATTGGCAATGAATGAAGGGTGATGATCAAAACAGAGGGGAGCGTGTATCCAAGACCTAGAAGCTTCTCTCAAGCCTATAAATACAAGACCTTCTCACTCAGAGGGGAGGAGTTTTTAGCTTTTTAGTAGTTTTAGATAATTTTAGCTTATGTCAATTTAGCTTATTCGTATTTTCATCTCATGTAACTTTTCACTTTCAATGTTGTAACTCAGTTTTCTATTAATGGAAGTTTAATTGTTCTTATCATGCAATCTGTCTTTTAATAAGTTTACTTTTATGCTAAAATGATCTAAATAAGCTCTACTGTTTCATAAGCTCTTATTGTCCTTAAGCTACTGAAAACTTATCATATACTTGAAAACTCAAAGGAATTGGATGGCTGCTCAGAGTTTTCAAGTAGGTTTTAGTGCTTGAGGGTCAAGCATTAGGATTAGATTAGGGATTTGGTAATAAGCTTAAACTATAAGCTTAAGCTGCTTGTTTAAGCTCTATTAAGAGCAAACACCTCTGTTAAGCTGAGGTGTGAGGTACACTTTCTTTATAATTCCAGTTTTATCTTACTGTCATTTCATATCCTAGCTTATCTTTGCATTTCTAGCTTATACTGCTTATTTTCTGTTTATTGCTGTTTACTTTTGATTAATTGTGCTTATTATAGTTGTTAGATTTTATATGTGGTCAATATATAGCTTTAAATCTTAGTTTGCATATTTCTGTCTTAAAATCAGGAAAAACCAAAAATATTAGCTTAATATAGTAGCTTATTAATCTGGTTTATTAAGTTGGTAGGAATAAGACCATTAGGATTAATATAAGTTGTTTAGTATCTGGTAATTAATAATTGTTCTTAATTTCTTGATTATATAAACTGATAATGAGCTTTTGTGAAATAAGGAGGTGTTTGGGTCAAGCAGTTCTAACTCATGTTAGTACTACTTGAAGCCATTAGGCTCTTTGATTCCATTTTAAATCTCAATTTAGGTTTATATGAGTAAGTTTTGAGAGCCTAGTTGAGCTTTATCTAATTCCCTTAAGATAGCTAGTTAATTGTTAAAATCTGTTAGGCCTAGATTAAGTAGCTTAATCATTTTTAGCTCTATTGATTTCTAGTTGTTATCTTTACTTAATTTGTTCTCATTTTGGTCTTTTAAAGTGATAGAAACCAGCTCCTTAGGCCTGCATTTGTTCAAGTTAATTTGAGTATCTGTTTTTAGCCTTAAAATTCAGCATTTTCCATTTTCAAAACTAAAAATAAAACTCAGCTCCTATTGAGTGTTTAAGCCTTTTTCAGCTAGCTTTTTCTTTAAGCAATTGGTTTTCAAAATACTTTTCAAAAGTAGTTTTATGTAGCTTATAGGTCATAGTTTAAGCAGGTACAAGTTAGATTATCTAAAAGTTCCATTTGCTCATTAAAAATTAAGCTCAAAAGAAGCCATTTGGCCTGTTTGGTATGCAGTTTTCTTATAAGTGCTTATTTGAAATCCTCAGCTTATGGCTTGCCTCTTTATGCTTATTTCTAGTCTAGAGTAGTTTATTAAGTTTAGGATTAAGTTAGTCTTAGCTTATCTTATTTTTGTCCTTAGCTTACTAAGTCATTTAGTGGAAGCAGCTTAGAGATTAAAGCTAGCAGTACTAACTCTAAGTTAGTACTGCTTTGCTTATTTAAGCATTTCTTGCTTAAATTGTTTGTTCATTTCTTTTCAAAATTAGCTCATTAGGTTAGGGTTAACTTAGTAGGTGCTTATTTTTCTTAGAACTTAGCTTAATTTAGCTTATTAGTTGCTTAAGTTCAAAAAGTAGTTTTATACAATTTGTTGGCTTTTCAGTTGATTTCCAGCTTATTTAGGGAGTTTCAAAAATAGTTGCTTTTATTAAAATTGATAGTTTTCAGCTTTTCTATAACTTTGCTTTTAAAGTTTTCAAAAAATAAAAAAAATAGTAAAAAGCTAGAGGCAGGATTCGAACCTGTGTCCTCTAGTTTCACACATACACGCCTTACACACACACACACTAGCAAGCTGCGCCCTTGGGACTTTTTCAAACAAGTCTCCCACTATTTTTCTTTTATACACATTTAGTTTTCCTTTTCATTTTAAAAAAGCCGTAGCTTATTTCTTAGAATTTAGGGCTTATTGTTTCAGCTTACTGTTAGTTAACATTTTTATAAAATCTGTTACACTTTTGTTCACTTTCAGTAATTTTCTTAAATTTTTAATTCAAAGTTTGGTATTTTTAATCATTTATTTTCATTAAAAATTTTAAAAAATCATAAAAAATAAAAAAATAATCAAAAAAAATAATTTTCTTTTTTATAAAATTTTCTTTTATCATATTCTAGCTTAGGTTTGAAATTTATTTTCGTAGGGTTAATATTTTGAAAATTCACTTTTTAAAGAACGGGTTTTCATATCCGTTCTCGTTTTCTTCGTTTTTAGCTTAAATTACTCTCGTTTTAGAATTTCCTCATCATTTTCCTTTTAAATAGTCAAATAGGATTAGAAATAGTTTAGTAAATCATTTAGTACTTAATTTTAGTGTTCTTGCTTATTTGTCGCGTTTACTTTATTTCCATTATCGTTTTTCGTAGTTAACTTTAATTGTGTTTTTATTTGCTCACTATTAGGATTTTAAAAAACAAATCATCTTCGAACCAATTTAAGTCATTGTCCAAATAACAAACGAGGTCTCAATTTCACAAATCTTTGGGAAAACGACCCGGTAAATACTTACCGGTTAAACGTATAGTATTTTTGTAAGATTTTTTCTATTACCTTTGTCCTCAAGGGTAGTTTTGGAATTTTCTATACTTTGGATATTATTACGTATATATACTTGAGACGTATCAAGGGGTGTTTGGCACTAGCAGTATTAACATGAGTTAATACTGCTTGATGCCTTGTGTCCTTTAAGTAAACTTTGAAAAACTCAAATTAAGCCTATAAGTCAGCTTAGATAAGTTTTCAAAGTTTAAAACTTATATTTAAGGTTTTTAGTAGTTATGGTTTGAATCTGTGAGGTTCGAGCTTTATAGCTTAGCTTATTGGCTTAGGGTTTTGATTAAGTGCTTATAATTTGTGTTTTCATGCTTGTTTATGCCTACGAATGCAGTAGGATTAGAGTAGTTTAAGTGTGCAATTATGGTTTGAGTTTTTGTCCAAATCTGTCAAGTTTCATAGTTTTTTTAAGTTAAAAGTCATTTTTCACTTACAAATTTAAGTTAGCTTAAGTTAGATTTAGCTTTTGAAACTTGGTTCACACTTAGTTCATAGGACATATTAGATACGCTAGGGCTTATTTCATACCTAAAAGCTTATTTAGATATCTGTTTTTAGGGCTGCAATTCATACTTTGTCTTTTCATAAAATTTGCAAAAATATAAAGCATATAGAGTTAGAAAAGCAAAAAAATACGCATATATTTCATTAACCCCCAATTCTTCTGAATTGTCAGTTAACTTAAAGCTCACTTTGACTATTTAAAGTTTCTAATTTAGATTTTTGGACTTAATAAGTGGAAGTAAATAGAATAATCCTGAGAACATAGTTTACATCCTAAACTATTTGAAACCATAAAAACTTAGAACGAAAACCTAAAGCAATAAGCCTAAACTAGTGCCTTCTAAAACATTTGAGGCGGGGACAAAAATGACATAATAAAAATGTATTTTTAGGTCCACTTTGTTGGGACAGCTTTTAAAGAGACCTAATAAGAAAAAGGAGGAAAAAAGTTCTAAATCAACGAAAAGATGAGAGAAATGGAACCAAAGAACATAAATAAGGTCTTAAGGAAAGAGCATACTAGTAAAATTCTGATTAGCTAGGATAAAATCGGGGAAATTAAAAGGTCAGACACCCACACTATTTTTGGCTTATGGAAATTAAAACATATTTGAAATTATTTTCAAAGACTCAATAAGTAAAACTAATTTAAGAAAACTAAAAACAGATTAAAATCAAAACTCAATAATCAAAATCAAACTAAGCATAAGCTAAAAAAAACTACTAAATAAACTAATCTCATAACAAGACAGATTGCATACATTATAGCTTATGAACTAGCAGAATTGAAGGTATGAAAAACTAACTTCAAATTAATCAAAACTTAATCCTAGCGTATGAAAGCCCAAACTCAAACCTTATTTGAGCTTCATAATCTGCCTTAGTCCCTAGAAGCTACACAAACAGTCTTAACTATGTTAAGACTGCTTGTGCCAAACACCCCTTTAGAAACTAGAAATCACTTTTTAAGCATGAAACAGATTGTAAAATGATTCAAAAAGTGAAAAAAGATTAAGCATAAACTGAAATAAGGATAATTAAGTATTTAAAACTCAGAAATAAGCACAGGAAACAAGCAAACTAGAATAAGCAGTTTTAATTAACATAAAGCAGATTTTATTCAAAACTCTATTTATACTTAAGACCAGGCATTAAGCTAATATGATAAGCTACTAAGAGGCATAATAAGCATAATAAAACATTAATAAGCTCAAATAAGCAGAACAGATAATAAGCTTAATTAAGTAAAAGGAAGAGATAGTACCTTTGTCCCAGCTAAACATGGACTTAAATGCTCAAAATGAGCTTATCTACAAGCTAGCTTAATAATAAGCTCTGAATGAGCCCATAAGCCCATCCAAATCTGGCTTATCTTCCCATTGGCTTATTCAAACAATTTTTGAATTGTCTATGTAAGGATCTGAAACTAGATAGATCTTCTAGCCTTCGTGATTGTATAGTACTTATGTAATCACAAGTATATACGTGAGAGACTCTATCAATCGTTTAGGCGGAAACTAAACAATGTAATATAAAGAAGAATAAATATAAACAATGATCCTCTATGGATCTCTCTATTGATAATAAATTGTTTTTGTGATTTGTAATCGCAGAAGTAAAGATCAGAATTAAAAATCATTTAAAAAGGAAAAAACGCAATTTTATTTAATTAAAAAAATTCATTACATGATAAAGATAAAAGAAGTAATTACTATAAAGACATAAGCTAAAATAAGCTATTCTACGAAGGCATACTCTCCTACTCTTAATTCCATACTATGCTTAGATCATCATTACAGATGTGATCTTCTTTCGATATTATAGATGGAATGAGTGAAGCTTCTAGGCCAAAAGAGCATTCGATCTCCATTTGATCCACTTCACACTTGCTATTCTTCTCCTGCATCCAAATTCTCCACTCTTTGTTAACCGTTGGATAAGTTAGCACGTCTGCTTAGCCATTGAATTTGCTCGGGGATCTACCAGCGCGGACTCCTCAAGTGTCAGGCGGGTGTTAGGAGCCATTTCTAAGTAATCACTCTCGTGTGTGTGGGTGAGTGGTTATTACCCTAGTTCGTGTGTGTGAAAATGAAGGAGGGAAAAGAGTGGGAGAGATAAACAATAACTTTTACTCCTCTTTATTATCATTTGACCGGTTTGACTGTTTTAACTGGATTCATTTGCTTTTGGGATTGGGCCAGGACACTTTGGGCTTTGTTTTGGATTGGGTTAATGGTTTAAGGATTTGGACTTGTTAATTTTAAAAAGGTTTAGGCTAATAAGGTTTATAGTATAAAAGTTATTGGGCTGACCCGGCCCAATAAAATGGGTATGGGTTAGCCCATTAAACTCAAATACGCCTTCGGCTTTGGTTTTTCGTTGCTAATTTCACGAATTCCCGGTGCTTCATTTTTTATCGGTTTTTTTTGTCTTTATTTTGTCCTTTTCTTGATATCCGGTACCTGCACAATACACTAAAACATCAAAAACATGCAAAAATACATTGGCATTTTTCACCTGTTTTTTTTGGTTATTGGGCTCGTTTTTTAATAAATAGGTAAATGGTATATGTGATTTAAAACATAACCAAAATCCCCCATACTAAGACTATTTGCCGTGTTTCTCACGCCAATGTCATTAAGTTCAAAACTTTAAAAAGACCAACATCCTTCAACCCCCATTAGACTAATTGACCTCAAAAAATAGATTAAGTGCTTCATCTAAGGGGAATTATAAATTTACTAGTTTTGAACAAGCACCCTGTTGCACCACATTTTTTTATGCATTTATTTTTTTCATTACATTCATATCATAACTTTACGGAACAAGACAAACACTAAAAGAATACAGTCTTCGTCCTCGGTCTTTTTCATCCCGCCCTAAATACCAAAGCATTTAAAACTAAAATCATTGTTATATTCATATTAAGAATGCTAACACTACTCTTTAGAATGCTTATTAATAGTTTGTTGCCTTCTTTATTATTTTTGTTTTCGTTTTTTTTTTTTTTTTTAGCTATCTTTCCGCTCCCCCCCTCTCCGCTCCACACTTATAGGTAAGTCCTTAAAGGTTTTTCATTATTTATTATTTGTGAACAAATAAACTTAATGTCTTATTCAAATAAATGATGATTCAGAAACTTCGACAAAAAGGAGTCTATGAAGAAAGCTTTTCAAGACATGCTGCATGAGTTGGGGGGAAGTTAATCCAACTCATGCATACTACAATGGTTCCTGTACAAGTAAAGACACTGAAGATCCAAGCTGGAGTACAAGTTTCAAGACCAGGAGAACTCAGAAGACATCTTCAGCTTTGGAAGTGCTTTGGAAGACTTTATTTGTGTTGTATTTGTACCTGATAGGAACATTGTAAGTAATTCCGTATGTCCACATATTGGGGGAAGATTGTTAGCCCTAAAATATGGTGACTAATCCGGAATTACATTTATCATTTATAGTCGTGTCGGGTTAGTTTAGCTAGTCAAGCCCGGGACTATAAATACCCCCTCCATACTTCCATGGAGGGGTAGAAGTTCACATTTGTAAAGTGTGAGTGTGTGTGTCTTCCTTCTTTTCTCTCAACCACACACACAACTTCTCATATCTTTTCTCTTTTCTCTCTAATAATATGGCTCAATTTCTCTTTCACTTTACCATACCTCCGGATCTTGTGTTATAAGGGTGAATCTTATGTTATCAATTGGCACCAGAGCACAGGGGGAATCCGTGTTGTTTAACTACTGATTATGTGGTGAATAAGCTCAAAAAATTCGTGGCTTATTTTGATGAAAAAAGGCCACGGCTCCAAAAAAAAAATTTGGCTTATTTGGTTATTAATCTTGTTCTTTCCTTGATCTACATGTTAAACAGGTTAGATTGCTACCATTTAATGAGTTACATAAGCTCCTTGATTGATTTATAAGCTTAAAAGGGTTGTCTTATTTTTTATGTTCTAAGTGGTGGTTTGGCTCGAATTTGATGATTCACGAAGAAGATGTTGTTATTTCGTGTTATATACTCGTCTAACCACTTAGTATTAAGCCCCTATAGCTTATTTGAGAAGCTAATCGGCTTATTTGGGCTTATTATGCTTAAATCGTGCTTATGTTCTTCGTGGCGGTTTGATTATAATATTATTTTCTTGGTGGCGGTTTGACAAAAAGAGGGGACAAGATCTGTGTTTTAAGGAAAAGTAAAATGGTGGTTTGACCAAGTCAAAGGCGGGTTGCCTGAAGGTGGGTTGCCTGAAGTTGGGTTGCCTGGTGGCGGGTTGCCTGAAGGTGGGTTGCCTGAAGGTGGGTTGCCTGGAGGCGGGTTGCCTGGAGGCGGGTTGCCTGGAGGCGGGTTGCCTGGAGGCGGGTTGCCAAAACAGGTGGCGGTTTGACCAAAAAGAAGAGGCGGTTTGCCTAATTTTTGGCAGCGGTTTGGCTTACTATTGGAGGCGGTTTGCTTAACTTTTCACATTAACAAATATCGTTTCCATGGACTTTTAACGACACAAGTTAAACCTTAACAAACCATTAACCTAAACCATCCACAAGGACTTATAAAACACCACAATCAACCATAACAACACACCACACAAACAACAACACTTAATCCCAAACGATCCTGAAAAGATTTACTTAAA
>BQNB010008022.1:43254-91487 GCA_026074375.1 Tanacetum coccineum | reverse complement strand
CGATACATCACCTCCTTTGGTGAGTATGCAGCAGGACGGGGTGATGGCATATGATGAAAACCAAAGGAAGGGATCTATATCACCATCGTCTCCTCACCCGATTGTGTCAGGGAGAAAAACGGATCAAATCTTTCTACCTCCCTTAAGCTTAATTGCTTAGAAGCGAGAGGTGGTTTGACTAGCAAGGAAGACTCATCAATAATTGGAGTCGACGCAGGGGGATCCAGACTACTAATGTCCTCAAACTCCTCATCAAAGAGTGGATTATCATAACATAAGGTATAATCATCATTAAAGTCGAAGAGAGGGTTTGAGAAAGTCACATCAAATGATCTAGATATCGAATTAGAGTGACCTAAGGGTTAATCAAACACCCTTGGGATTGGAATAAGGTCATTGATTTCTATATCTCTAGGATTAAAGTTAATTTTCTTATCCCCCGTTAAGAGGGTGTCTAAATGCTCTCCAAAAGGTAAGTCGATATCTACTTTTCCTTTTCCCAAAACATCAAGTCTAGGTGAGGGTGGAGAATCAAGTGACATACTACACTCTAAATCATCATAAACCGTTGTCACCTCCGACTCTCTTGGATTAGAACAAGATCATGAACACTAGACTTTATGAATTCGTCATTTTCCCTTTCGGGAGTAGTGCTAATTAACCTTATCCCCCATTAAGAAGGTGTCAAAAGGCTCCATCGTAAGTGAATCGATCTTATTATCTCCCTTGTCACTCCCCTTAAGATCATATAAGTCAACAGGAGGATCTTGATTTGAATTTCTAAGGTTCATCATCTCCTTAAGACGATTTAATTCATTTTGAAAATCCATGTTTAATTTCTCTTGATTTATCATGATCTGTTCTTGAGTTTTGTTGAATCGTACTTCAGATTCAATCATATATGTAACCAAATCTACTCGATTTAACTCTCTTAGGGGGAGCAACTGAGGGGGTGTGAACTGTGAAGGTTGGTCAAAATAAGGAAAGTCATAATTGTTACAAGGATTAGGCTCATAGACAAGCGGGTTCCTAGTTTGACAATCAGAGCTATAATGCGGACTTCCACAGACCTCACAACAGTCGAACTATTATGGCTGACTCGAAGAATAATATGGAGATTGGTCATTACAAAAGATTTGATTGTTATACAGGTCCTGCTCAAAGACAAGCGGGGGCCGTGTTTGACAATCAAATCCATAGTGAGGACTATCTCCACACAACTCACACGAGTATGTCTCGTATTGGTGCTGTGGAGGTTGGTTGAAGAAGTTGGGTGTTTCATTATAAGATTAAAGATTTGGGTCATAGACAAACTCATTTTCGGATCCTACACTGCTACAGCCCGAACAGTTTCCACCATTAAACGGACCTCCACACCACGAGCAACCGAAATGGT
Source organism: Tanacetum coccineum (assembly GCA_026074375.1). Classification (NCBI taxonomy): domain Eukaryota; kingdom Viridiplantae; phylum Streptophyta; class Magnoliopsida; order Asterales; family Asteraceae; genus Tanacetum; species Tanacetum coccineum. Next base: position 90,091 of record BQNB010008022.1, on the reverse strand, counting down.
TATACGAAGACATGTTGAAGAATTAAACGGATAAGAGGGTAAAGAAGATAAGAATTAAATGAAATAAGAGGATAAAGGAGAATATTTTTGAAACTTTTTATATGTATATATATAATAAAAATAAAAGAAAGTAGAAATGTAAAATATTTTTGGATTTTATATAGATAATAGAAATAATAAAAATAAAGCCGAAATAGAAAATATTTTTGGATTTTTAAAATTTTTATAAATACGAAAATAAAATTTTCGAAGAAAGGATCTTCAAGGCACTAACTCGAAACACCACGTAAAAATCGTACAACTCTCCCCGGCAGCGGCGCCAAAAACTGGTTCGTCGATAACGACTGATCGAGTAATATAATATAAGTAATCACATTAGATAAAAATTACTTTAGGAAAAGTAATAGTTTATCTTCCGGATGTCGTGTCCCAACTAGAGATGAATTTGAAATTCACGAAAGCGTTTCATTTGATGCTTGAATGTCTTTTAATTTTGGTTTTTGATTTAACACTAAATTTTAAAAACTACTAAACTAGATTAAACTAATTAACAAATAAGCTAAACAATTAAATGAAAATAACTATATAAAAAGATACGCTTGCTAAGTGACGTGGAAAGTTCCTCAAGTGTGAATTAAGGTTTTACTCAACGAATTAACTTCCTTAGAAAAGATTATTATCTTACAACGTTGGTTTATTTTGACAAAAATCTCTTAAAAAGATATTAATTACTAGATGTGTCGTTTGACTATTTTTCTGGATTTTGCCCTTTAAAACATTCAAACTACAAATCTAAATAATCGAAGATTATTAATTAACAAACCTTTTTACAATCCACACTTAATTTCCAATCCGCTAATCACTTAGCAAGCACTAATAAACAACTCACTAATCATAACAATTAAGCTAATACTAATCAACAAAGCAAACATAAACATTTTTTTTATCAAATCACTAAATAAGCTACTACTAATAAAGAGTGAAAAGATGAAAAAGTAGAACCCGATTGATGAGAACAAAGCGAATTAAACCTCCCGCTCTTATAAACTTAATTAAACTTTTAAAGTTTAAGACTTTATTAGTTTTTATTTCACTAGTTAATTAATAAAGTTTTGAGCTTTACTAACTAATAAGCTAGATAAAAACTTAAAAAGCTTGAAACTTTAATAGTGAAACTAGTTTATAAGAACCATAAGCTCCTCGCCTCATGAGTAGAATCGAATACACCAAATCAAAATTCAAACAATGGTTAAGCAATATGAATAAGCTATAAGCTAAAGACTTTAACTTCAAAATATTAAGTATTTTGGAATAGAAAAGCTAAAGCCAGTAGATCTAGAATAATAACTATTTTAAAAAAACTTTTATAAAAACTAGATCTATTTGAAAACTAAATTGAATAAGCTAGATCTAAAAAAAATAAAACATAAAATAAGCTAATAAGCTAATCGAATAAGCTCTTAATAAGCTTATCCGAAAACTATATGAAAAGTAGATTGAAAATAAGCCAAGTGCTTATTTCAAATATATATAAGCTTAAAATCAATTCAAATAAGCTATAGAAGCTTAAAAAGAAAAGAAAAGAAAATAGAGGATTAGAAAAAGAATAAGTTCAAATCACTTCCAACACAAACATCTTCATAATAACTAAAAGAGAGTAGATTATAAGAAAGCCTAGATAAGCTATAAAAGCATTTACAATAATCCAAAAATAAGCTACACTATACCAAAATCTACTCCTACTCCTTAACTAATAAGCTTGAAAGTGAAAAATAAATCTTAAATCTAATACTCCAAAAAATGAGCTGAGCGTTTGATTTTATATCCAAAGTCCAGGGGTAAAAGTGTCATAGCCTAGAAAACGCGTTATTTGATGCAGCCAATCATTGGCCTTGATTTTCCTTCATCGGACTGAAATGCGTCAGAGCAGCCGGATCCACCAATTACGTGATGACACGTGTCCATCTTATCTGTTAATAAAACGCGTCTTTATTACCCTTTCCTCGAAAATAATCCAATTGATACCACTTAAATCAAGCCACGGTTGGATAACAAGCCACGTGTCATCGTGTGATTTGACAAAGAAAAGAGATAGTGGGAGAGCACGTGATGGTGTTTGATTTATTTAACTTGCACGTGAGGTCAATCTGCTACAATTGCAAGCACAATATAATTTTGATATATCACTTCATGGGCCGGGCATCCTTAATTGTTGGGCTTTTATTTCAATCATTGGGCCGAGTAGCTAAACACTTTTAATCATCTGGACCGAATTAAGTGTTGGGCTGGTATGGACAACAAATGGAATTGTTAAGTAGTTTGTTAAATCTTTGGGCTTTAATAAGTATGGGTCGGTCCGACCAATATAAATGGTGCCGGGCCGGCCCAATAAAAGATGAAGGCATCGTCGGACACGAAATCTAGCTCTCTTTTCAATGGCATGCTAATGAAATTTTCACGACTTCATCTTGATCTTGAATAATAATTAAACTTGATCAAATCGAGCCCGATAATTCCCTTTTTTGCTTTGTTTTTAATCTTTAGTACATGCAAGACATAAAAAACACAAACCAAACATATTTGCAATAATATTAAGTATTTTTCATGTTTTTAGTCTGTTTTAATGTGATTTTCGAGGTACAAATGATGTGTGTTTTAGCACACATCAAATTCCCCCACACTTAGCCATTGCTTGTCCCACACGCAATGTTTATAAAACACGCCCATAAATAAATAATTTAACCCCCCTTAACTTAATAACCCATCACATCAAAAAAGAACAGAAAAGGTCCATTAAGAAGGTTCAAAAATTATTTATTTCAAAAGCGCCTCCAATTTAACCACTTTATTCAATAATAGATAAAAATTTAAGATAAAAAATAAATAAAATTATTTAAAAGGCTTTTAAGAACGGGAGTTCGTCATCCTTGATTTTCACAATCCCCAAAGCAAGCTTAAAACGAAATCACAATTAAATATAAGATTAGATGCTAACACTATTTATAAATGCTAATTGTGTACGTATTAGCCACTTTTCGCTCCCTTATTCCTAGATTCTTTAAGGATTTTATTATTATTATTGGTGACAAATAAATTATGTCCTTATTATCATAAAGGTGCCCGGTTTAGACTATAATTAGTTTGAAATCTTTTCCTAAAGAGACGATATGGTGAGAATAAGGTCCATATTAAGGTTCTAATTTCACATGATTTAGGGGTTATCCTTTTTATTTCATCCGAAACAACTCAACTACGAGTCCAGAGACGGAGGCTTTATTTAGATAACCATGGAGTCGAAATTTGGATTTATTATTATTATTAATGCAACAATATTAGCCTTCGGTCCTTTAAACAACTGACACATCGGTCGTCCTAATTTCGACCTCAGAAATTTCCTTGACCTTTTTGAAGGATGCAACATCGGGCGTCCTAATCGACAAGATGCAGCAAACTTTTATCACATTATTATTATTTATTATTGTTACCTCCACCCTTTAAACGACTGCAACATTGGGCGTCCTAACCGACAAGATGCAGTGGTCTTATTTTGGCTTCGGTTTATTACATTATTATTATTTATTTTTTTATAGCCAAATTTCAAGTCATGTGGTCTTTTAACTACCGAGACATCGGGCGTCCTAACCGACAAGACCCGGTAGCCTATTTCCCCACAACACTGACAGAACCTCGATGTGTACCTTACTTTCACTAGAAGGAATCTCTACGAAGGGATTTAAACTAAGAATCACAAAAACCAAAGTAACTTTATTTATTTAACAATTCTATAACGTTTATTAAGCTGGTGGGAGCAAAAAGCCACAATTAACCTCTATGAGCTCTAAAGAGATCCAGCTACTCCACGCTTAGCATCTAACTTATACTCAACTCTATCATTTTTCGTTCTTTGTAAAATTTTAAAGTTTAGCAAACGCTTAGTCTAGAAAGCTAAGGGAAAAAGCTAGAGTTTAATACTCGGTCAAGTAAAAATATCCTTAGTTGGCCTACTTATTCACATATCTAACAATAACTAAGATTTTTTTTAGCATAAAATTAAGCAAAAACTAAGGTCAAAACGGGGTTGCGAGGGACACAGACAGGCACATGTATGATCAATTTCAACAGAAATCCCCCCACACTTAGGAATGAAAAGGCAAAATGCAAAAATTCCAAGTGTGAAAGGGAAATATAAATTCAAGATAGTATATATACCATATATATATATATTATCTATATAATAAAGTATATATATATAATATATATATATATATATATATATATGATCAGGATTAAGGATTCCCAGGATATAAACATGAAGATGATAGGAGACCGCGTGATTGGAGGATTGAAAACAAGTACGAAGGTCTTCAAGATCAAAGGGAGTCCTGCAAGCAAAAACGGGCACCCACAAAACACAACAAGGAGAGAAGCACTCCCCCACACTTATTCATTAATAATACTACTACTAAACTAATATATTATTATTACTAAGAAAGATATAAAGAAGAAGAGAACACGTGTTGCCTCTCGAGAAGCGCTTGTTTTTGTTTGAGTCTCTAGCTTGACTCTAATGTTATTTCATTTTAGGTCTACGGTCAAATCCATCACCCGATGTGAAGTGAGGATGGAAATAGCGATACATCACCACCTTAGGTGAGTATGCAGCAGGACGAGGTGATGGCATATGATGAAAACCAAAAGAAAGGGTCTCCATCACCCTCGTCGTTCCCCCTGACCGTGTCAGGGAGAAGAAAGGATCAAATCTTTCCACTTACCTTAAGCAAATCTGCTCAGGATCGGGAAGTGGTGTGACTAGCAAGGAAGACTCATCAATAACTAGAGTCGACTCAGGAGGTCCAGACTACTAATGTCCTCAAGCTCCTCATCAAAAAGCGGATTATCATAACATAAGGTATAATCATCATTAAAGTCGAAGAGAGGGTTTGAGAAAGTCACATTATAAGATCTAGGTTTTGAATCATCACCTAAAAGCTCATCAGACATTCTTTTGGTAGAACTTAGGTTTTTGACTAAAAGACCAAAAAGTTGCTTAACCAAATGTCTAGGTAAATTAGCTACATCCATGTTCTTTATCAAAAAGTCGACTACTTGTTCTCCTAAAGGTGAATTGATATCAAAATCTTCTTCCCTAACATCAATGGTGGGCAAAGGTGTATTAACAGGCAAATCACACTCTAAATCATCACAAACCGATGTCACCTTCGACTCCCTTGGGATTGGAACAAGATCATCAACACTAGACTTTATGAATTCGTCATTTTCCCTTTTGGGAATAATGCTAATAACCTCATCCCCCATTAAGAAGGTGTTGGAAGGCTCCGTGGTAAGTGAATCAATCTCATTATCTCCATCGTCACTCCCTTTAAGATCATATAAGTCAACGGGAGGATCTTGATTTGAATTCCCAAGGTTTAGCATCTCCTGAAGACAGTTTAATTCATTTTGAAAATCCATGTTGATTTGTTCTTGAATTTTATTGAATTCGACCATTTGTGTAATCAATTCTCTTCGATTTAATTCGCTTAGGGGAGTGGCTAAGGGGGTGTGAACTGTGAAGGTTGGTCAGAATAAGGAAAGTCATAATTGTTACAAGGATTAGGCTCATAGACAAGCGGGTTCCTGGTTTGACAATCAGAGCTATAATGGGGACCTCCACAGACCTCACAATAGTCAAACTGTTGTGGCTGATACGAAGAATAAAATGAAGGTTGGTCATCACTAAAACTTTGATTGTAGCAAGGACCCTGATCATAAATGGGTGTATTCCCTGCTTGACAATCAGAATTATAATGCGGACCTCCACAGAACTCACAATAGTCGAACTGTTGTGGCTGACTCGGAGAATAGAATGGAGGTTGGTTATAACCAAAATCTTGATTGTAACGGGGACCCTGATCATAGTTGGGTGTGTTCCATGTTTGACAATCAAAGCCCGTGTGAGGGCTTCCTCCATAATACTCACACAAGTATGTCTGAATCGGGTGTTGTGGGGGTTGGTTAAAGAAATTAGGTGTTTCATTGTAGGAATAAGGGTTTTGGTCATAGACAAACCCGTTTCTCGTCCCTACAATTCTACACCCGAGACAATTTCCACCATTTTAGGGACCCCCGCAACATGAGCAATTATATTGGCCAGATAATATTTGTCTTTCTAATTGTTTCAAAGCTCGAGAAAGTTTTGCTAGTTGCTCATTTAAAGCTTCTGAGTCAGACATAGAAGATAAAGAGTTAAACGGATAAGATGGTAAAGAAGATAAGAATTAAATGAAATAAGAGGATAAAGGAGAATATTTTTAGATTTTTATAAAGATAATAAAAATAAAAATAAAAATATTTTTGGTATTTTTAATATTTATAAAAGAAAAATAAAAATAAAAAAGAAAATAAAATAAAAATAGAGTTGGAAAATATTTTTGGATTTTTATAATTTTTTTAAAAAAAATACGAAAATAAACTTTCCGAAGAAAGGATTTTCAATGCATCAACTTCAAACACCACGTGTAGATCGTACACCTCTCTCCGGCAGCGGCGCCAAAAATTGATTCGTCGTAAACGACTAGTCGAGTAATAGTATATAAGTAATCAAATCGGATAAAAATTGCTTTAGAAAAAGTAATAGTTTATCCTCCGGATGTCGTGTCCCAACGAGAGATGAATTTAAAATTCACGAAAATGCTTCCAATTTAATGCTTGAATATCTTTTAATTTTGGTATTTGATTTAACACTAAATTTTAAAAACTACTAAACTAGATTATACTAAATAACAAATAAACTAAACAATTAAATGAAAAGAACTATATAAAAAGATATGCTTGCTAAGTGGCTTGGAAAGTTCCTCAAGTGTGAATTATGTTTTCCTTAACAAATTAACTTCCTTAGAAAAGATAATTATCTCACAACGTTGGTTTATTTTGACAAAAATCTCTTAAAAAGATATTAATTATTAGATGTGTCGTTTGACTATTTTTTCGGATTTTACCTTTTAAAACATTTAAACTACAAATCTAAATAATCAAAGATTATTAATTAACAAACCTTTTTACAATCCACACTTAATTTCCAATCCATAAATCACTTAGCAAGCAATAATAAATTACTCACTAATCATAACAATTAAGCTAGTACTAATCAACAAAGCAAACATAAACATTTTTTTTATCAAATCGACTAAATAAGCTACTACTAATAAAGAGTGAAAAAGACGAGAAAGTAGAATCCGATTGATGAGAACAAAACGAATTAAACCACTCGCTTTTATAAACTTAATTAAACTTTTAAAGTTTAAGACTTTATTAGTTTTTATTTCACTAATTAATTAATAAAGTTTTGAGCTTTATTAACTAATAAGCTAGGTAAAAACTTAAAAAAGCTTGGAACTTTAATAGTGAAACTAGTTTATAAGAACCATAAGCTCTTCGCCTCATGAGTAGAATCGAATACACCAAATCACAATTCAAACAATTGTTAAACAATATGAATAAGCTATAAGCTAAAGACTTTAATTTCAAAATATTAAGTATTTTAAAATAGAAAAGCTAAAGCGTAGATCTAAAAGATTAAGCTATTTTAAAAATATTTATAAAAACTAGATCTATTTGAAAACTAAATTGAATAAGCTAGATCTAAAAAAAATAAAACATGAAATAAGCTAATAAGCTAATTGAATAAGATCTTAATAAGCTTATCCGAAAACTATACGAAAAGTTGATCAAAAATAAGCCAAGTGCTTAATTCAAAAATATATAAGCTTAAAATCAATTCAAATATGCTATAGAAGCTCAGTTGATTAAGAGATAATAAGCTATTAAGCAATAAGCTCAAAGTAAGCTTAAAAAGATAATAGATGATTAGAAAAAGAATAAGCTCAAGTCACTTCCAACACAAACATCTTCATTAATAAGCTAAAAATAGTTGATTACAATAAGCTAGATAAGCTATAAAAGCTTTTACAATAAGCTAAAACTATACTACACTACTCCTAAAATTTACCTACACTACTATGTGAAAATAAACTAAATCTAACACCTCAAATGAATTCCCTGCGTCTCATTTTATAGTCACCAAGTAGGAGGGGCATTTTTGTCCTTTCAGGTGATCAACCAATAAGAGTTCCAGATCTAGGGGTATTTTGGTATTTTCGTCACTCCAACCGCCACATTTATTGCCAACTATTGGCATGGAGTTGCGTTCTTAGTATGCCAACGAAATACAGCTGGATCCACCAATCATAGTGCGACACGCGTCCTTCCAGATTATTCTTTGTTGGTTCGGCTGTCCCGAGCCAACCACCGAGCCTCCCGAGCCACCAAACGAACCTCGAGCCGCCATCCGAACCTGTAACCTCGTACCGAACTTGCATATTGATTAGTACGCCACGTGTCACCCTATGATTGGTGCCATATAGCATGTCAACTGTTCCTTAACCGTCATCAGAGCCAATCTCTCACTTTTCTATGTGGGTCCTCATTCCATTTTCTTAAGAGTAGAATAAGTTCAGGTAAATAGATTAGAATATTATAGGAGTAGTATTAGATTAAATTAATTAGGAGTATTAAAATTTCCATTATTTAATGTCGATCATTTGTAAGAGATTGGTTTTTGTTAATGTTTAATGAATCGAATGAGTTATGTTGTTGGATCGAATGGTATGTATGATTTCCCTAGGTTTTCTATTTGGTATCGGATTGTTTCGTTTTGTTTTTTTCTCTTGTTCTTTACTTACTGTCGCAGCCAACAAATAAGTCATCTTATGGCTTATTTTGGTTCGATGGGTTATTCGAGTAATGTAATTTATGGATTATGTTCATAGTTTTTGTGCTGATTGATTTCGATTAGTTTAATAGAAGATTTGGTTAGTTTCGGATTTGCGGTCTGTTAAGTATATGCTTGATAGATGTGTTTGATTTTAGCTTATTTTTGGCTTTTGGTTCGAATAGATTTTAGTATAATGGTAAATAGATAGAGTTGGTTCCATTCGGGATTTGGATTATCTAGTTTAGTTTGTTCGAGTATTGCTTTATGCTTAGTGTTGTTTATTCTTGTTGGATTCGGGTTTAAAGCTTATATAAGAGGTTAATTTGACATTGTTTTGAAAGCTATTATGTCGTCTCGCTCTTTACTCATGATCGGGTTGACTTCTACCCCTTTTCATTTACTCTACTTTATTTAGTTATGTTAGCTTAGTTAATATGATTGTTGCTTTATTTGTTAATTTTAGCGTAGTTATGATTATTAGCGATAGTTAAAAAAAAGAAAAAAAAAAAAAAAAAAAAAAAAAAAAAAAAAAAATAAAAAAAAAAAAAAAATAATGTATGCTTGTATAATGTGATCGTGAATATTGAGTAATGTGGATTGTAAAAAGGTTTGTTAATTAATAATATTCGATTATTTAAGATTGTAGTTTGAATGTTTAAAGGGCAAAATCCGGAAAATAGTCCAAACAACACATCCTAGTAATTTAATATCTTTTTAAGAAATTTTTGTCAATATAAGCCAACGTTGTGAGAAAATTATCTTTTCTAAGGCAATTAATTCGTTAAGTAAAACTTTAATTCACACTGGATGAACTTTTCACGTCACTTAGCAACATAAGTTTTTTAATATAGTTCTTTTCGTTTAATTGTTTAGCTTATTTGTTATTTAGTATAATCTAGTTTTGTAGTTTGTAAAATTTTGTTTTAAATCAAAATCCAAAATTAAAAGACATTCAAGCATCAAACAAAACGCTTTTGTGAATTTCAAATTCATCTCTCGTTGGGACACGACATCCGGGGGATTAACTATTACTTTTCCTAAAGTAATTTTTATCCGACGTGATTACTTACTTATACTATTACTCGACGAGCACGTTTCGTGCGAATCAGTTTTTGGCGCCGCTGCCGGGGACAGGTGTACGATTTTCACGTGGTGTTTGAAGTTAGTGCCTTGAAGATCCTTTCTTTGGAAAGTTTATTTTCGTACTTATTAAAAATATAAAAATCAAAAAAAAATATTTTTCTTCTTATTTTATTTTTCCCTTTCTTTTTATAAATATAAAAAAAATGTATTCCAAATATATTTTTATTATTATTATCTTTATGAAAAATCCATAAATATTCTTCTTTATCTTCTTATTCGTTTAATTCTTATTCTTTATCCTCTTATTGTTTAATTCTAATGTCGTCATTCGAACAACGTAGTTGTTTCAGCTGCGGAAATTCGGTTGATGATCAACCCTTGTCGATATTGTACTTGCAAGCGGTGTGGATATTATAATAGAGGGGTACCTTGTTTAGGATGTAATTTGGAAGCTGAAAATTCATTCACCTATGAACCAACTCCGTATTCTTACAATGATTCTCCAAATTTTTCCGACTACCCTCCACAACCCCAGTACGATACGTATTTTTGTGAGTTATGTGAGAACGATGCTCATTATGGTTACGATTGTCCACTTCAAGTTCCGTTTGTCTACGATTAGGACCCGTGTTTCAATCAAAACTTTGATAATAATTTTCCACAAACTTCACCAAGTTTTCGACAACAATTTCCTTGTTGTGAAAACTGTGGGGGTCCTCATGAGAATTTTCAGTGTCAACCGATGAACCATAATTTCTACGAACCTAATTCTAACTATTCCGATTTTGACCAACCCCCGCAATATTCCATCAATCATCAGCCTCCAAATATTCAAGAGAACCTTAATTGGTAAAAGATCTATGAACTTCTTCAAACAATGCAATCATCTTGTAAAAAGTTACTTCAACAACAACATGTGACTGGCATAAATCAATCAACTCTTCAAGATATGAGTCTCCGAGAAATGGAAGATTTAAAGCAGCATTATTTAGATGAAATGTTAAGTTTAAGTAATGACTTAGGGATTAAAGATTATTGGAATGAGAAAATAGATATTTGTTTTAGAAGGGAATGTGAAGATACGATTGATGAGCTTAAAGGAAAATTCAATGGAATGAGTATTGAGATTAATAAAAAAAAGAGCGTCAATATTTAGAACAGGTGGCTAATATTAGTACTTATTCTTCGCAACGTTTCAATTCTTTTTGCTATGATGACGATGATGATTATGATTACGAGAAGAGTACTATTCCTTTGAATGAAATTATTTCTCAAATACCTCCGTCTATTGCAATCACACCCGTTTTACCGACTATGGAGCCCGAGGACTCTCTCATAATGGGGAATGAACATCTTAGCACTATTCCTGAAAAGGAATCGGACGAATTCATAAAGTCTAGTGTTGAGGACCTTGTTCCAAACCCATGTGAGTATGAGGATACATTCGAGAGTGATAGTGATTGTAATTTACCTTCACGTGATGATTTCTCTTCCATTAACCTTCCGGAGGAAAAATCTGTGACTTTCTCTAACTCTCTCTTCGATTCAAATGATGATTTTACCTCTAGTGATGACGAGTCACTTTTTGATGAGGACATTCAAGAAGAAAATTTCAAAATCTATTCGAACCCTCTTTTTGAATTCGACGACGAGTACATCTCTAGTAACGTAAATCCTCTTTTTGATGAGGTGTTCGAGGACATCGAGAATAAGGACTCTTATGTCTCTAACCTTGATGAGCCGACTTTGTTAGTCACACCTCTTTTTGATGTTAACGAGGATGAGTGTTTCGATCCAGGAGGCGATATTGATGAGATCGATGCTTTTCTAGATATTGATGTTCCAACGAATAATAAAGACAGCTTTCATGATTCGAAGGGAGACATAATCTATCTTGAGAGTTTACTTAATGATGACACTATCCCTAATCTCCCTTCCGAGGTGTTTTTAGATCATGACCAAAGAAGCTTAAAGGATGATCTTGATAATTTGATGACCGAGGACAAAGTTTTTGACCCCGGGATTTGTGACAAAAATTTTCTCAGCAATATTGAGCTACGCTTTCTAGTGGATCCCATTTTATTTTTCCCTCACATATGTTTATCGAATTGTAGTCTCCCGAATTAACACAAACATGTATAGATCTAAAGAGATCTAGAGAGAGAGAATAGTTGAGAGAGAAAAGAAAGACACACTAAGAGTGTGTGTAAAATGACTAGTTGCTTACCTCTTCCAAAGTTGGAAGAGGTATTTATAGTTCTTACAATACACCGGGTATTAGTACCCGGTTCAATACCGAAAGTCATACGTTTACCTATTAAACTACGAGCTATATTGAACAGTAAAATACATGGGGTGACCGAGTCTTTTTCTAATATCTAACAATCTCCCCCTAAGGGAGGTCACCCCTGAAAATATTAAACTTACGCTTCAATCTTCAGATTTATCTTATGTATAGCTCGTAGACGTTTGATTTCAATTATCCATATCTTTGAATCTGAAGTAGTGAACTTAGACTTTTATGCTTTAGCTGACTTGTATGTGAATCTTTGAGCTTCTTTGAGATCATCATCCAATCATAATCTCTAATCATCATCATGTGATCTTTTGCCATCTTGTGAACTTGTGTCATTCAGAATGATATGCTCACACTTTTCTTGATCTTGAAAGCTTGAATATTCAGAGTTGCGGAAGCTTTAATAACAGATACTTGAGCTTTCATGATATCTTCGAATGAGTCATTTGAGAATGAGCACGCGGTTATGAACTTGATTTTGTTGGAACACGGTATCTCCATCTCCATCTTTAAATGTTCCTGTAATAAAACAGTTAGCAATAAAGAGAAAATTGGTTTGTAAAAACAATCGATGCGATACTTTGCAAAAGAGTTTTGTAACACATCGAAAGTTTTATTTATTTTCCAAAGTCCAATAACCGACAATTCGTATACTGGAACAAGTTTGTTTCATGTAGAATCGCACCATTGTTGTTTTCCAGTTTTCACAAGTTGATTCCATTAAGGATCTACAAGTCACCTACCATGAGCTTGTTGAAGTTTGTCTTCAAGCAGGATTTCCATCTTCATTGTGAATACTTACGTATCACTCCAGATGTTCTGGCAAAATCACAATGGATATCGTAGGACTCTTATATCAAACTTTAATCACAGTGTGTGAATAACAAGTAAATTGGAATTGTCCTAACTAGATTAATTGATGATCTCTTGGCTCTAGACTCGAAAGTGCGCTTTGATATTAGTGATCAGAGGCTGGAGCTGACTTGCCACCTTTTCAATACCGACTTACTCGTAGTGAGTTAGAACCATAGATTGCATGATTAGCTCCGTGACAAATGTAGACCAAGTTTCTATTCAAGAGAAACTCTAATGGCTAGTAAGGGTATTGTGCATTGCATCAATGAGGTCCATGATGTCGACTTCAATGTCATCAAACATTTTAGTGATTTTGACATCATATGTATTGACCCCATTTTCTGCCTAAGTGAATGGAGGGCTTCTTTCTTTATACCCTTATCCGTACAATTCTTTTTCATTCTGTCAACTCCAACCTTTAGTGTCTTACCAAGCTATCCTGACAGAACCTGTTGGGTTATCAAGTACTAGCTCCATCTCAGTCAGCACTATTCCCTTATTCTCACATTTACTCCTTTTTATCATACCTAAGGACTTCTACACTAACTAGTGGAAGACCCTGTGTAGATCCTCCGTTCGGCGGGATTCAATGGGAACGAGTACCAAACCTTACTCATCTTATAACGTCGATAACAGTAAATACATGGTCAGTCTTTTGGTACATTTACCTGCCATAAAATCACGTTGAAAAACTCAAATCAGGTACTTGGATATTACTATCAAATTGTTTATAACGACGATTGGTTTGGCTTTCAGAAACGCTCCCCCTCACATGTGCATCGGTATTTCGAAACTGTTTAGCACATGGTGGTAGAGAATACACTTGAAAATATGACACATTACATATTTTTTAATCACATTTTCTCCCCTTATCAAAAATTTCAAATCATTTGACATTTTGGATATCAATTGATTTAAATATGTTATAAAAAAATTAGGAGAAAAGTGTGCCAATTATTCACAAGCCATGTTTGGAACATATTAATGCTCCCCCTCAATCGTTGAGGGATATATAAGATAGTGTCGAGTACAGTAATTTGAAAGATTTTGAATTTTCTAAGAAATTCTTGAAAATTTGTACTCAATTACTATTTATATTAGCCCTATATAAGTCTACCTACACATTTATATATTCACAAGATTATGTATGTAGACAGTACCAAAAATGTTCCAACCGAAATGACATAGTCATTTTGTCCATGTAGCATTCTGTCGTCCGCTCGATTAACTCTCCCTATTGGAAGTTTTCTTAGCTCCCTCTTGAATCAGCAATCATTTCTTGAGTAGGTTCATAGCCTTCTTGCAATTTGCATTAAGAATACTTGAAGTCTGACGCCCAAATCGATGAAGTACACAATTAATTTGAAACCGTAACACCAAAGTCAATTAAGACCCGGATGTCTAATTTCTCTTAACATGATAGTGATGATATGAATTGAAACACCAAAGTCAACTAAGTCCCGGATATCTCAATTATTCCCTCTCAGTAGACGAACTGATAACACCTAAGACAACTAAGTCCCAAATGTACACTTTTCTTTCTATCGGATACTGACTAACTAGAGGAATTATCATGCTTATCATACCAATATGTACCTCTTTGATCAAATATTTCTACTCCTTTAAAAACACGCTTGGTGATTGACTGTTAAAGGAAGCATTAATTGAATCAGTAACCAATCTTCTCACGCTCTAATCAATCTTCTGACAACACATTTCCCTGGTATCTCAACTGATGCATACCAAAATGAAAGATAACTCCTTCTCCTATTGGTTGGATTAGCGCACCGGAAAGTAACACATAACAACACTATTTTCTCTGCGATAAGACATTTGTCTTCCCGAATGGCTACATAAATAAGGCTATGGATCTATCACTGTATTTGTTGAACCTTTCAGAGGCATTTACTCCTTCCCTTGATGATTTCGATACCTCAGAATTAGTAAAACCTTATATGCACACAATGCTTGAGATCGTGGTTCGCAAATTAATAAACTTAAATCTCTCCCATGAGAATCATTTCAAGGCTTTTTAAACTACAAAAGAATTTCCCAAAAACCCCAAAAAAATTTCCTAAAAAAATCTCCCCCCCCCCCCCTTTTTTTTACAAACTATGACGCATTGGCAATATATCCGTATGTAGTTTTAAAGCCTGAATCACTAATCTTCAATTGCAAAAAGTCCTAAAGTTTGAAGCAAATGAACATCTAAGGCGACATGTAGTTAATATGAATATACTCCCTTTAACTTGTTATCTTGTCATAATCAAAAACTTCAACCTGTTTAATCTTGACTTATTTTGAAAGACCGATTAAAAGATTATTTGACACATTCTCCCCCTCAAATAATTGCCCCGTTTTCCAATTTAAAGTGCTGTAGTCATTGTTCGAGAGGTCGAATTATCTTGAAAAATCTTTCGTGATTACTGAAAATATTGATTCATTTGTGAAGACAACTTTTTCCCAATGAAATAAGATTTCTCTTATATTGTAACAAATAATAATGCACTGAAACGTACACATATTCTTATGATACATGATTTATGAAATAATCCAATGCCCGGGAAAAAATAATTACCCTTGTTTAGTAACAACTGTCTATTATCGATGACAGCGTTCCGTCAGATTGAAAAGGGGTTGCAGGCAGAACTAACTGCAAGCATTGCATAGCTCAAAAACTTTGAATGGTTTTAGTTAGAGTAAGCTCAATACCGAAAAGACTTCTCTTTTTTCGTTGCTAAGGAAAAATGCACTGAACGTGAATTTCCTTTACTATGAGCGCCCGGTTTAGATTCCTTCAAAATCAATACCCTCTTCCTGTGCAAACCTTTTGCAACCAGTCATGCATTTTTTGGAATTACAGTCTGATCTTCATCCATTTTGTTCTTCCATAACCACTTTAGCTTAGTTTATAACCATCTTGCCAAATGTTTTGTCAAAAAAAACCCGAGTTCCCAGACGTTTATTTCACTGAACTGATGAAGTTCTTCCTGCATGCCTTCATCCATCAGAATCCATCCATTGCCTCCTTATTGTTCTTCGTTCAACATACTCACCGTGAGCGTGAACATACACATTTCTGATCTGCGGCAAGCTTGTCGTCTTTTTGAACTGACATGGTTGGATTTCCGATGAACTTGTTATAATGGAGATCTCTGGTCGCGTTAACATGAACTTTTGTGTTGAAATGAATGCACATCGGTATTATCAATGTTGCGTGAGGAAGACTCACCAATTTCTTGTACCCATGTACAAAAAGGATTGATAAATTCATCTTCTTGAAATGATGCATTCGGTGCTTGATTATTGTTGTTTTCCTCAGCTTGACCGTGTGTTGGATTGTAATATTCTTCAAGTAAAGGACTGAAGAGAAATTCCAACCCTTGTTGTGACGAATCTGTCTTCTCTGCTGTAGGAACAACATTTTGTCTTGGGGGCACGGGGTCAGAGTTGTCATAATAGAGCCCTTTTGTCCTTAATGGAACAAGGCCTGAAGAGACATTTTTCAACAGACATCTCTTTCGATGTGGAGCGAGGACCTGAACAGTTTGTGATCAAACCTCATTTCATGAAGCACTGGTCCCTGAACTGCTATGATCAAGGTGCAATTAATTTGAGCACGGGTCCTGAACAAAATGTTCAAGAAACCATAAACTATCTTTGAGATAGTAATCTCAAACCATACGTTTCACACCGAAATGGAGTGGATTTTCATTTCGTCAAATTACTCCAAATGGCATGTTCTTGTAGTTGAACTATATGATGAAATGGACGAGAAAGGATCGCCAATAACATTCACCAATGAGTGATTCTTTTTCAACTTAGTGATAGTATGAAAACAGTTGTGAATAATGATGATTCAAATTTAATGGAATGACCCCTTTGTCAATTAGATTTCTTCAAACTAGAGTTTGAATGCAAATATTAAGAAGGAGATGTTCATTCTTAATTATGCATTTTGATTCCATGAATATATTTCTTCAACACCTTGATGAGGACTTGAGATTGAATTTCTGATTTGTTGGTGAAGTTACTAGTCGATTGTTCATGCTGATCATTGTTAGTTGATGACGGTGAAACAACTGAACAACAGCGACTGAAGCAACAATAGCTACCGGAACTGTGGAAACAGTTCCGTGGTGGATAGATTATAGACTCAATAAACAATGGTTGAAACAGGATCTCATAGTCTCTCTTGGATGGTGGAACATAATTTGTTGGAGAAACTGAGTTTTGCACGAGTCCTGAACTGATGTATCCAGGAGTCATCAAATAAAGGCCAGTGGTCCTTGAACTGATTTGTCACAGACGTGACTTGACCATATTCATAGAACTGAACTGCTCTGCAGTAGTGCGGAGTTGGTGGTGAAAGTTGTAATGATGATTCTTAACGAGGGAGAGATACTGGTTTAGGAGAGTGAGAGATCGAAGACGTGAAGTATAGTAAAAGTAACAGATGAAGAAACTTGTGGATAGAACATGACCATGATCAACTTCGTTTTCCAAAATAGTTTTCTTCCTGGTTCATCTCTTACTATATAATTTCTTCAGGAACAGGCTAGTTTCCTCCTTATCATCCCAGTATTATTATCTCTGTCAAAATGTTCACCTGTCCACATCTTCATAAATCACTTTGAAGAACTTCCTTCTTTCCAGTATGTCTGCAGAACCATTTTGATGAATTACCCAATAGTCATACGTCTTCCTAGAAGCTTGTACTCCGGGGAACTTGATATGTTGTGGCTTAATGAATATTGCCCGAGTTAATCTCTGGTTCGAGGGAAATCATCGGGGAATGGTCCATTCCTGGTTCCAGATTAGCTTGGTCTCTCGCCTTCCCGGAATAGGCTTAAACAACGTTATGTCGACACCTTGGAATGTGGGCGTTATTTAGTGTCCCTCCAGACGTAGACTGCCCTTCATCCTGCATTGGCATTTTATCTGAATATTGTTTCCGACTGTTCTGATTCCGGATCAAAGATCTGTGCTTCGAAGAGTCACATTAGCATCTCTGTGGTCAGTGATCATCATCCAGTAGAGGGAAGAGCTGGGATGTTTGTTTGGAAGCAGATGCATCAGACTTCCGTAGTTTCTTTAAACTTTGTTCATCATCTTTTGTATGGGGATGTTGATCTGACCCAAGAAGCACCCGGAACGTGTCTTTCTCCCTTTTTTGTTGATTACCCTGGTTTTGATCCACTGAAGGGCCTTCATCATAATCGTCGTCTTCTTCCTCATCACTATCATCTTGCTCTTGTGGTCATTAAACCTTGACTGTACTTCTTATCCATGGCATCTTCATCTTCTATTAAAGCTTCCTACGAGGCATTGTATAATGGATAGTTTTTGGCAGATTTCTGTTTGTAGTCATGTTCTTATTCATGTGTTTTGAAGAGAGCACTCTTTAGATCAAATCTCAATAGCCACTTGTCTGTTGAGCCGAGTGGAGTAAGTTGAATCTTGTTTCTCCTCACCTTGTTCCCTTTTGATTCTGATAATCTCCTTTGGACTCTTTTAGATTCTTGATTCATGATGGACTTTGGCCAGTGCAGACTCAGAGTAATTTCTCGATAAAATCTGTAGTGTGTCGTTCAAGAATCTTAAGGAAGCATCATCAAGTTTAGTTTCCTAGATATTTATCAACAACCGGATGAACTTGGGATTTGATTGAATGCCAAAACATCGGCAGAGTTGATCCGCTTCCTTGACTTCAGACATCTCTTGCTCCAATCGTTGCCACCTTAGCTGAAGGGCTATGAATGAGTGATTTCTTGAGAGATGTGTCTGATTGTTTGTAGCTTCCGTGTTGATTGATGGAGGAGTGACCAGTGACGACGGCTTAGTAGATGAGACATCTGTGAAGGGAGCAATCACTAGAGGAGTTGACGTTACTGTCTGATGACTTGGATCCAGTAAGGTGGAATCAGACTCCTCTATAACTTTAGATTTCTCCTGATCATCTTCGGTTGGTTTGTCATAAAGAAATTGATCCCCAAAGTTATAAGTGTCATCGAGATTTTTCATGGAAGACATAGAACCAGAATGACTTGTCTGGTATTTTCTTTTATGACACGTTTTCGTGTGTTTAATGAGTCTACAGGTTTTCATGAACTTTGGGTTATGCTTCGCGAGGAATTCATCATCCACGTGCTCAGGGGTTGGTCCAGCAAAACACATTATATGTAATTTTCCAGAGTTTGATCCAGTCTGGTCTTCTTGCATGGGCTCAGGGTCTGGTCCAGACACAATTCTTGCATAAGTAGCATGAACTTCTCTTGCAACAGCTTCTTCTTCAGCTTCAGTTAAGCTGATAGATTTACCTAATTCCAAAGCTAAGTCTGGTTTAGGGACGATGTTGTCATGCAGGCTTGACTCTAAGGCCATCCGAAAAAGATCCATCATCAGGTAAAAACCATTTTTCATCGCGTTTGAAAGCTATAAAACCCTAGTCTTTGCATCATGATACAGAGTATCCATAACAAGCTAATGTAGATGAAGGTGAATTTGCTGAAGCAGTGAATGCACTAACGAATTTTATGTGCTTGAAATATCAACTGAAATGTGGAAGATAGGATTCTTCTGCAACTTCTGTAGATCTTAGAGAAGGTTTCCCTTTCCAATCTGTAACTGTTCTGAGCAATAAAGGATCTGTTCATCTCATCTTGTAGGTTTAGGTGCAGGAATATTCTCTTCTGCCATCGTATCTGTTAAAGAATATCAACAAAGATAGACAAACATAGCATATAATCAACGTTAGATAAAGATGTTCGCCTTAAGTTTGACATGCCCTTGATATTCAGATTAGCACGAAGATATTCCACATTAGAGTCACTGGACATTGGGTTAAGTCAACATTGGTCAACCTTGGTCGATGGTCTAGAGATTATCTGATAGGCTCAATGACAAGTTAACTAAGCCTGTATGAGAGTCAACAAGACAAATGGTCCTTTGGAATAGGCCTAAGAGGTTTATTGGGCTTATAGGGCCAAGACATGAACAATTAGCCTAAGACGCTGCCCAACAGATCACCAAACCGCCATGCAGTTAGATTTAAACATATCCGCCACAAGAATATGCAACCGCTATCTAACATTAAGCAAGATCCAAGGCATTTTAGATTATCTTAATCTCCTAGCAGACAGATTTAACACCCTACAGACAGATTTAACACCTTACAGATTTAACACCCTACACTTTCACATTTGACCATTTTATACACATTCAAAGACCAAGATAAACCATTTTAATCACATTTAATTCACTATTCTCCTTCAAAAAATCATATGCGTTTGGCCATTTTTGAATCTATGAATTATAATACAGCTAATGTAACGTTGGTCCACTTAACTAACTAACAAGCATGGAAATATGAAGCCTTGTTAATGAGAATGGTCAAACACAAGAAATTTCTCTTCTTTTGAAGAAAAAGCGGCACTGAAGCGTACACTCTCCTTTTTCTTTGAAAAACTTGTTTCGTACAACAGAATATGAAAGCCATCACATGACTAACAAACATTGAGTTTTTCCGAAAGTAGCTCAAGACCGAAAAGATTTCTCTTTCGTTATAATGATAAATGCACTAATACGTACATTTTCCTTTTATCTGAAGCTGGGGTTCAATCTAACATTGATTTACAAGCCATTACCATGAGCTCAAAACTTGGAATGTTTTGTTATATTAGCTAATGACCGAAAAGAATTTTCTCTCTTCGTTTTCAAGGATAAAGCACTGACACTGAACACATTCCTTTTCTCTGAAGGCGTACAACCTTACTTTACTTTAAGGAAAAAGGGCTTGAAGATATGCCAACAGACGCATTTGACATTAAAGGAACAAGTTTGAATCCGTTTTGAAACAAACGTCCCAACAGATGAAAGAACAGGCCTGAACTGATGTGAACAGACATCATAGAGACAATAATCACCAGAGGCTTGAACTGCTGTGATCAATGCTCATCAGATAAAGACGAGGCCTAAACTGTTTTGTCCAAACATCTTCTGACAAAGAAGACCGAGGCTTGAACTGCTGTGTTCAAACATCATTTGAAGCATGTTCATCAGATTTGAATTCCTTGAACTCCTGACGTATGAGATATCAGTCTTTTTGGTAACCAAACTCCGAGTCTTTCCTTTAAAGGATTGACAGATGTACCTGCACTTGAGTTAGAAGTACCTGCACTAACATAAAGAGTTTGATTGCATTCATATGGGTTAGTGATATCATCATTTGAACCATTTGGAGGTTCACTGTCAACTTTGGTTGTGCTATCTATGAACACCTTTCCAGTAGGTATCCACCTAAGACTAACAGTCTTGAAAATTCTACCCGTTGGTTTCCACCTAAGACAAGATCTAGGAGTGTGTGGTTTCTCATGCACAGCGGAAGACTTATTGAGAGAAAACCTTTGTCCTATACCATTCTGCCTACCAGGTTTATGAGTGTGGTTCTTTGGTTCAACGGGATTGTTGTTTCTGATCTTGGGGGACTGAACTTTAGCACGAGAATTCACCTTATTCAGGATCTTTGTTATACAATCATCATGATTTGTATTAAAGATATATTTATGACAAATCGAACAAACAAATTTTTTGGAGTCCAAGAAGAAACTAGAATTCCTAGAGTGATCTACTAGAGGCTCACCATTTGACATTCCACCACTACACTTAGATACAGGAGAACTCCTATATATGTTTCTAAGTTTTGGTGTACAAGCATTAGGAGTGCAGTGTGCTCTAGTAGAGGCCATATCCCTATGATTAGGAATCCTGGTTTTGTCTTGTGTCATTTTCCTAGCATCCTCTAGAAAGTACGCATGAACCATATCATTAGAACCATACGATTCTTTATGACTATTCCTAGAGTAGTTAGGTGCATTCACCTGATGAGGTTTTGCAGCAGCAGATTCTCTAACTTTAGGCAAATAATGAGGAGTGACTGTTTTTGACAAATCATTTTTCTCATCAATTTGGGAGGCAAACCGTAGTCTTGAAATTCTAGGTCGTTCAGATGTAAACGCATTTGGTTGTCTAACAACTAAACGGTTTCTAGATGGTTTTAAAGGTGGTTTCCCCTGATTGATGCTTTGGCAAACTTAGTATCCACGCTATTTCCTTTTAACTTTCTTAATTCATTTTTTAATGCTGCATTTGCAAAAACCTTTTCTTGAATATGAGCTTTTAAATCAGCATTTTCGACAGAATTTTGATTAATTTGAGAAATTAAAGAGTCACTATTGTCTTTATTCTGAACGACTGTCTTTATAATTGAATCATAAAGTTCTTTGTAAGTTTGTTTCAAATGCTCATTTTCTTTATGTAATTGCTCATTTGCTTCAAGTAATTTAGCCACACTATGTTCTAATTTGATGTTAATAGTTTCAATTACATCTATATCTAACTTTGGCTTCATTACTTGTTTCCTTCACACTTTTAATTTGATTCTTCAAGTTGCAAATTAGTGTGGTTTTGGCCTGTAGTTGAGCTTTTAAATCATTTATCTCAAAAAATTCACGAAATTTAGGAGAGTACTGATTCTTACATGGTTTGTTACTTTGAAAACTTTCTTTCTTTTGTTGTATTGAAATTTCAAGTGAAATACAATGTTTTTCAAGTTGTTAAAATCTGTTTGAAAGTTCATTGTAAACTTCTTTTTCAACCATATCTTTTGTTTTGATAAGCTCAGCATTAAGCAAAGGGTGTTCAGCATCCTGTTAATCTCTCCTCCCCTATGACTCATATTTGTTGAATCAGGAGTGGTATTGCTATCAACCTTTTCCAACAAATGTATGTCATAAATGGGTTCAGATTGATCAGAATGTTGTTGTTCATTAGCAAGTACATTTTGTGCAGCAGTCAATTGTACCTCAGCCATTAGCTCTTTGTCATTCACGAGTTTCATATTTGCATCCGCAGCATGTGTATCATTCCCGTATATGCTTTTTGTAACATGCTTTTTTGACTTTGTCTCACTGCATTCTGTAACAACTTGATAAGTGTAAAATACACATATCTGTTTATACCTAAAATAGCCCAATTAAACCCAAAACAGACTAAAAATGGCAAAAATATGCTTGTTTTTGTGTTTTGTGTGTGCAGGTACGGATATATCAAAAATCACAAGAAAACCTCAGCCATTGCTTGAACTGGATTGATCAAATCTCTCTTGAGACTGCATACATGACACTTGACTTAATGTGATGCTCATGAAGATTTCATCATGCAACTAGACTTTCATTCCCTTTAGTGCATAAATTCATTTTCTTTCATGCGTAATACACCAATGTATTTACAACTCTATGAATGACCGCGCGTCCAAGTGTATCCATGTTCTCGAGTAAACTCACGTCCTGTACGTACCTAGGTTCACATCGCGTGAAGTATTCGAAGTCTTTGTTGCCAACCTTATTCAGAAAGATCCCTTTGCAATTACCCCTTTTTGAGGCAAGAAAATTCCTTGAAACTGTGTTCTGAGTGCTTGAAGACAAGTCTTTGCATTAACCCCATGAAGATTCTCTCTTTCAATTTGTAGCCTTAACTGATCCAGATTATGAAACATCTTCAATTTGAAAGTCTGATGCTCTTCACCAAAGAATGAGCGAAATGCTGGTTTAAAATGCCCAACAGCATAAGGAGCAATAAGGAATAAGACATAAAGATGTGTCCCTCAAGTTGTTCCAAACCATGTCATGCAGTTGGAGTGCCTTTGTTTTGCGAGCCGTTGCGTCAGTTGAAGCTCTCTCTCTTTTGAATTAGAATTAGAAGATTCCATTGAAATTCAATGTGTGAAATAAAAATTAAGGATCTTAAGTAGATAATGTGATTGATGTTGTGGTTTTAAATGCAATTAACGTTCACGGGATTTTACAAGTCTATGATTAAAACCGATAAAAGATTAACGGGATTTTACAAAAATCAATAGAAAACCGTAATGAAATCGTTTGATGTTTAAGGTAGGTTGTTGTTTGATTAATGCAGTTTTATGGTCCTGTTTAGGTTGACGGGATTGTTTAATTGCCCTAAAATATTGAATTTTTGACTCAAAACACAAAATTTGTCCTTATTACCGAAAATTTAAATTTTGTGGTAAAAAATTAGCCAAAAAGGCTATTGAGAAAATTAATTGTTTTCTTAATTTTTCCAGCCAATAATAATTTAAATTTTTAACAAAATTTTTACCCTATTACCAAAATGTAAATTTGGTGTAAAAATGAGCTAAAAAGGCTATAGGAAAAATATTTGAATTTTTTTTTTTTAAAATCAAACCGCTGCTAGTGTAAGCAAACCGTCGTGTAATAGAATAATCAAACCGTTGCTTCTTTTGACTAACAATCGCTGCCCTAATAACATACTCAATCGCGTTGGGTAAACTCTCCTTTTAGCAACTACCGTTTAGCAAGCTCGCTGGTTAGCAACTCGCCGTTTAGGCAACTCGCCCGTTTAGCAACTCGGCCGTTTAGCCAACTCGCCAATTAGCAACTCGCCGATAGAAACTCGCCGTTTACAACTCGCCGTTTAGCAAACTCGC
The DNA here is from genome assembly GCA_026074375.1 of Tanacetum coccineum. Classification (NCBI taxonomy): domain Eukaryota; kingdom Viridiplantae; phylum Streptophyta; class Magnoliopsida; order Asterales; family Asteraceae; genus Tanacetum; species Tanacetum coccineum. Next base: position 65,560 of record BQNB010008022.1, on the reverse strand, counting down.
CGTTAGCAACTCTAACTCTCGCTGTTTAGCAAACTCGCTGGTTTTTTTTTAAGCAACTCGCTGTTAATTAGAGCAACTCGTCGTTTAGAGAGCAACGTCGCCGGCATAGAAAATAAGCAAATCGCCTTATGACCTGGATCAACTCCAGCCGGCTACCTTTTCCCTAAAAATCCGGAACTTGTCCCTATCTTTTGTCAAACCCGCCGAGTAAAATAACATTTAATATTCAAACCTCCATCAAAACATACATCGAATCTAGCCAAAATAGCCCAAATATGCTTACGAACTATCTACGAAACAAAGCTAAAATATCAAATACTAAGCAAACCTTATAAGCCTAATCATTCCATAACATCTATTTCTTCGCGGATCATCAAGAAAGAAGCAAACCTCCACGAAGAACACAAACCTTAATGAGCTTATAAATCGAACTTGAGGCTTGAGTTTCACTTGGAATGGAAACAATACATCATGTTTAACACGAAAAACTCTAAGATTAACCAACAAATAAGCTTAAAATAAGCTTTGAGCTGTGGGCTTATTTTCTTCAAAAATAAGGACGAATTTGATCTAGTTTAACCACTAGAATCAACCACAAATCCACACGTAGCTCTGATGCCAATTGTAGGTTCCCGAATTCACACAAACATGTATAGATCTAAAGAGATCTAGAGAGAGAAAGTTAGAGAGAGAGAATAGTTGAGAGAGAAATAAGAAAAACACACTAAAGAGTGTGTGTAAAATGAAATAGATGCTTACCTCTTCCAAAGTTGGAAGAGGTATTTATAGTTCTTACAATACACCGGGTATTAGTACCCGGTTCAATACCGAAAGTTATACGTTTACCTATTAAACTACGAGCTATATTGAACAGTAAAATACACGGGGTGACCGAGTCTTTTTCTAATATCTAACAGTCAATGCTATAACTGTGGTGAAAAAGGACATTATGCTAAGAATTGTCCCAAGCCAAGGGTTCGTGATTCGAAGTATTTCATGGAGCAAATGTTGTTGGCAAAACAGGATGAAGCCGGTGTAATTCTTATCGATGAGCAGAATGATTTTCTCTTTGCTGATGCTTTAAGGATGGAAGAAATTGAAGAACTTAGTGCAAACCTATGCTAATGGCCAGAATTCAATCCACTGATCAAAATTCTGATGATAGCCAAGCTATGAGTCCTGCATTTATAGTGAGGTACAATCTCATCATCAATGAGAATGATGAACCAAATGTATCCAATTATACTAGTATAATTATTACAGATACCATTTGATGATGATCAAATAAAAGCAAAAATTCCAATTTGATTTCGCAAAGGAAATGTTTACAAGTGGCAGTGTTGAAAAGATACACGTGTTTTATGATATGTGTACATAGGAAACACTTGCTAGAATCATATGAAGGAAGCTGGCAAAACAGTACAAAGATTTGCTCCAAAAGGGTCCAAAACCACAAAATATGACTTTGACCAGTCAGATTTGAAGGTATAAGGAAAGAAATCGGGTTTTGGAAATCATAACAAGGATAACATTACTAAAAGAATTTCTTTTCTTAAAAGCTGATGAAAGGGCAAAACGTGTTCAAAAACACGTTGAGTTCTCATTGTATCCGTATCGAGATAATATTCGAGATCCTTGAAAAAAACATCGAGATAAGTTGAGTCAAGAGTCAAACATTTCAAACCAAACATGGAAATTACAAACACACATTTAATTTTAAAAAGTAAAATGAGTGAAAACGAGGATAAGTATCAGGGATACTATTCATGATCTTGAGGAAAAACTTAAAAAAGATGTTGATTTGTATTTTGAAAATTGGTTAATTCTTTACTAGCAATGATTATGCTCGCTCCAAAACCAATGTTCTGTTTATGATCATACAATTAAAACATGTGTTTGGGTCACCGAATCTTTATATCAACTCAGACAAGCAATTTCAAATGTCAAAATTATATCGTGGCATCTAGGACATGTAATATAGAAAATTTCCTTGGAATGTGAGAGAGTTTGGAGAAACTCTAAAGGATGCTTGCAAAAGTCAACAGAAAATGAATAATCCAATTGCTGTTGCAAACAAATAAAATTGTTGGACAATTGATTACAAACAATTAAATGCGCTTTATAATGACTTTGTTCCTCAAAAAGAAACAATCGTTAACAAACCTGTTCCTTCATCTTCTTATATTCCCTTTGTTCAGATTCTGGAAACAAAAACAATGTCAAGTGATTACCTTGATCAAAAATTATTCAATAGAATAGTTGGATTTGAAAAGTTGTTTACTGTTGATAAAAACAAAACAGTAAAAGGCAAGAATGTTTTTATACATCAAAGGAAAGAAGATAGCTCTTAATGATTTTTGTCGAGATCCAGTTAAACCACTCTTAATGAATTACTATTTACTTTGAACGGCATTCAGAATCTATTTCAAAGGAATAAAAAGAAAGGAAAGATGCGTTGACAAAAGATGTCTATCTTGATGAGATTGAAAGGCAAAAGGATTTTGTTAAAAGATCAAATTTTTAGAGCTCACTCAAACATGAAATTGAGCTATGTGTGTTGTTTAACCATGAAATGTATAGATAAGTTCATTACATGATGCACTTGAACAAGTCACCAAAATAAGAAATCTTTAGAGATTCAAGGAGCGTTTTAGAAAGCAAGAATAAAAATTCTTTGAGAAAGATGTTCAAAGATTGTGAAAAACAAAGTGTTTGATTTTAAGTTAAAATTGCAACATGAAAAAGAAAAACATAAATGAGATTTCTTCGAAAATGAAAAACTCAAAACCTCTTGATTTTCTCTTGGATTCTAGAATACAGAAACTTATGGATAGAAGTGTCTTTGGATTTTAAAGTACAATCTTTTTAATAAAAGAATCTATATAATAGCCAAAATAGGAATATAAAAAGCTTTTTCCCGATTCAATCAAAAAGACACTGGTCTCAAACTAAAAAGAATGGGATGAGTTAATTGCTCATGTCTCTAAGAAACTTATGCATATGGGGGTTATTCGTGCTGAGAATCAGAATCTTTTAGATACTATATACTGAGTTAAAGCTAGAACGGAAAAAGGTAAAAATGGCAAGCTGTGCATACTAAGCTTGTGACAGACAATGGTTCTCAAATCTTTTCTTGTGTCACAAACCCTTAAATATAAAGGCTTCTCAAAAGCATAACGGTTGTTTTAAAAACAAAGAAAACCAAGTGAGTCCAAACCAGTCACTTTTCAGACTTCACATAACAAACAAACAGGGACACATCAAAACACAAATGTCATTAGCCCTAGAATGTACAGAGTTGTCACACAACAAGAATAAAAAACAAACAAGGCTAAGAATGTGTTATCTTCTACATGAATGAATGCTACATCTAGTGTTAAAGGACCAAAGAGTAGAGATTCACATGTCAAGACCAGTGTCTTAGATGTCCCTAAGAATGAAGCAAAGAAAGAACAGTTTTGAATGTTAAGAAAATAAGCAAAACATGATAATACAATTGCAAAAAGTTTGTCAAACAAGGAGACTTTAATTGATGTTGCTGTTGCAAACACTTTCTAAGGCCGAGAAAAACTAGTTATGTGTTTCTTGTATGAAAAATGTGCTTATTCCTTGTCATGATAAATGTGTTGCTAAGCATAAATTGAATGTGCGTTCGAATGCTCGTAGAACCTTCTCTATTAATTCTAGGATACTAAAATCTTCTGAAACTACTTTTGTAGCTCCTAAGACTAAGTTTTCTAAGAAAGCGACACAATCTAAGACTTTAGATACTACTTCTGTAGCTTCCAAATCTAAGATTGATGAAGCAAGTGCATCAAAGCTAGAGATAAGTTTCTAAGATGTTTAAAAAAGAAAAGAAACATGTGTGATAAACCATTAAGCCCATTCATGCTAAACAAGATTCGGACAAGTAGATTATGGCAAAAATGGTTTGAATCACAACCAAATGTTATGTGGAAACCTGTTAACACAAAGCTACATGCTCATACTAATCCTTCGAATATGAAACCACTGGTTTTAGTTAAGAGATAGATAGTCAAATTGCCCATTGTCCATGTGTGGTTTCTTCTTCGTGTGCAGGTGAGTCCAGATCGTTCTATGGGTTTTTTGACAGTGGTTGTTCAAAGCATATGACGGGTGATCGTTCACTAAGGCTTGGTCATGCGCCACGCCACGCCTCACGCTATTTATAACCTTGCCTAAGAACAAACACCAAACGGAAAAAAATAATAAAAAGAAAAGAAGGATGTAACACCCCCAAATTGGGTCGCGGCGGAATAAGGGTCCGGGGCGTGTTACTTCTCATATCACTAGCACAAGATATATATTAAACGACAATTAAAAGTCATTTTAAAACAGATACATTGGATTTAACAAAATGTTTACAAAAGCTCGAAGCTTCACTTGTTTACTTTTTATTATTACAAAGATTTCCATCCCATAACAGATATACAAAATGTAATGCGACTAAATCTTTAATGCAGGACATCCAAAACATAACCACTAATGTATCCCTTTTGCACCCCGTGCCCTAATGATCTCCTGAAAAACATTGCATTTAAAACGTCAACATAAAGTTGGTGAATTTCATAGGTTTATGTAAATGTATAAGCAGGACCGCAAGACTTTCCCCGTGATAATGCAACAGATGCAGACATCACAAAATGTAATTACGTTTTCCTAAGCTCATGACACCGAAGCTCGACATAAATGAATACAATATATAAATATTGCCTACATTGCCCGTGACGATGTTCAACCCGTAACATCCAAAATCCGACATGATATACGTTCGTTTCCAGTGATAGCTAGTCACCCGAACGGGGAGGTCAATCCCAAATAGATCTATCTATAATCATTCGCGCTCACATTCCAGTAATTGACAGTTCATGATTCATGGGCATAGTGGGTTATCGCTACTTAGGCAAAACGTAATCATGATAAAATGTACACTTGCGTCCAATTTGTAAAACATGCATATGTTTCTCACCCCAAAAACTTGTAAATCAATAATTGTAAAACATGGGGCTATGAACTCACCTTGAGTGAGTAAATTGATAATAAAATATCCCAAATAAAAACGCGTCACGCTAACGCCCGAATGCAACCTAGTTAATATAGGTCGAATCAGTATTCAAGTACGTTGTCTAACAACTACCATATATAATCCTATATAGTTATCATCGTACTATCGTTCGGGCTATCATAATTTAAGAGGTCATGACATGACGTACGAGGAGTTAGGACACTTTAAATTGTAAATCCAACAACTCGTCAATACGCCATCCGAAGAGGCCTCATTATGAAATTCCCTAGTAATATAGCACTTTGATAACTAATAACATATATATTTCTATATAGCTATATCACCATCTAATCGTTTAAGTGAAATCGTATTTATAAAGTAAAAACGTTTATAATTACGCCTTTAGCAAAAATGACATAACTTTGTCGTTTTAAGTCCGTTTCTCGCGTTTCTTACGCCCACGCTTTCGTATTAAGACGAGTGATCATAATATTACATTTTTAAGTTTCCGAGATTCTGTTGTGAATAGTGTTTTTACTGTTCATTACAGCTTATAACTTATTAACGCAAAACCCGTAAATGTCGTATCTTATTCGTTATAGCTCCGTTTTTAGCGATTCTTTCGAACACGTTCTCGTAATTGAAAGTTTTATCATATTATTGATGTTTACAAAGTATAAGTTTCTGCCATGAATAGTAATTTTTTATAAAATTTGTTTTATAAAGTATTTATCGTCGTAAACTCGTAACTAGCGTATCTTTTTCGTTATAAATCGGGTTTTCAAGTTCTTTACATGCCCAAGATCCTTGTGACATGTAGTATCTTATAAAATCATAAAACATATGTGTTAAATTCGGACTTCAAACAGACCCTTTTGAATATTTTGCAATAATGTGTTTAAAACTTGTTTTTACAACTTTTTAGCTTAACCACTTTATTACAAGTCCATTACAATACTTATTATATTATGTCTTATATATAATAAGTCCATTAGTTCATATTTTATCCATGGTTCAAGACAACAAGTCCTCTAACCTCACTTCTTAATCATAACTTTATAAAAGAAACCCTAATTTGTACATATTCATTTTTATACTTAACCAAGTGTGTACAAGAGTTATAAATCTATTTTAACATCATAATAGCATCCATATAACATGTAAACAGGTTCACAAAACATTGATCATAAGTAAAAATCCCTTTCACATATTCAAAAGTATCCTAAATGGTGATTTAGCTAAATAGAGCATATGAACACATAAAATCTTAGTTATGAAATGATTAAGCTTTTAAATAACCTTGTGTGGATGAGTAGAGAAAATAATAACAATCACACCCTTGTGATTAACAACCTTGGCTTGAAAATATAAGGTGAAAACCCTAATTTCAACCAAAACCCTAATCTTGCAATATCTTGTTAAAACCTCTTCAAAGCTTAACCAACCCTTCAATTCTTCTTAGAATACCTTAAATATGATGTGAGAATGCTTGTATGATGATAGAAAATCAAGCTATGGATTGAGTATTTTATGAGTTTTGAGCCGTGGGGTATGTAGAGAGGGAAATGGGAGAGTTTGATTGATTTTACACCTTGGAAATGAGATATGTGTGTGATACTTGCTAGCTAATGCCTTATATACTAAGTCAAGGCTTCAAGGAAGGTTCCTAGGGCAAGTGGTCAAGTGCTTACAAAGGTGTAAGACTTGGTTCCCTAGGAAAATATCTATCCTTGATATTTAGGGCAAGTAGTTATCAAATTGATATTTGCTTGGTCCTATCACTACAAATCCAGCCACATACACATTTATATGATGATATTTTGATTATTTTGTGTATTGGGTATAATCGTGGGTATTTGCTTAAGCATAGATAGGTTTTGGTGCTTCCGGGAATGCCGAAACGCATTTTATCGCGAAACGTAAGCATTTTACGTAACCAATAAAAATAAGATGAACAAAGTTGATAATTATCCTCATAATAATCATTTAACACTTGCTTGATGTAAACATTTAATCGTTTAATGCCCGTTTACATTGAATGATCATTTTTAGTGTACGCGATTTAGCTTAACGATTACGATTTAAGAGCAAACGCGTGAAACCCTAAAAATAAATTGTGAATTACATAATGTCATACAATGACCTAAAAAATGAGGTGTTATATGAAATGTGTGTTTTAATGACAGACATTAGAAACGGGTTTCCCAAAATGCATAAGCTGTATTTTTTTAAAAGCTTAGCCAAACCTCCCTTTATAGTAAGCAACTTTATGAGTTTTTCTATTAATAGCTGGTTTAACTTCACAAATTGTAACCCAAATGTATGCAACTTAACGTAAAGTGTACATGATTATAATTTATAATTAATGTTTATAGATGGCACCAAAAGGTTTGCCAGGCACTTCATCCACTTTCTGAATCGCAGCATTAGACACTGCCTGAACTTTTATGTTTAACATCTATTTTAAAATATATAATAGTTTAAGGAAAAAAACAAACCCTTGAGCACAAAGTTGTGAACTGTGAATGAGAGTTACCAACTGAATGGCCCATAAACTTCAAAAACCATAGCCGGCATATGCATCTTGGTTTCACAACTTCATATATATAATGCGCTAGTCCTCGAAGCTGCAAAAAAATTGCATAATCAGACCACGGAAAGAGCGCAAAAAAAATCGTAGTAGCACATCTAACATCTTACATTAATAGATCCATAAATCCGGCGAATCCGTGTTATCCTTGCACTTATATGTCCTTTCGTCCTTTAGAGCTTCTTCACATGTTGTATTCCCATCTGTGGGAGTATGTTAAGCCAGAACCGTAACATCTTCTAAAGTATGATCCAACATATCATCTCAATTCCTTTTGCCTTCAACGCACGACAAATTGAGCAACCACATGGTATGAGTTGGGCTGCAAGAACCACCCACGTTAGCATTCGAATTGTTTCTACCAACTGCAACATGTGGAAAACAGTTAACACAAATGTATAGGAGTAGATATCTCAGATAAACAAATGGAATGAAAAAAACAGAAAATATACTAAAGTGTGCAGTATCAACACTTCCACTTGTCTACACATTAAGCATACACGTCACTCTTTTCATCAACCTTTAGCATGTACGCAGATTCTATAAACAACATAATATAAATCAAATGAAATATTTATAATAAAGTGAAACATATTCATAATGTATGAATTATGATCATAAATTATAAGGCATACCTAGTGCGATGTATCTATAAGTCCCAAAATGCATAAACTTTGCAAGCCCAAAATCAGCCACATGAGCTTCAAAATTAGAATCCAAAAGAATGTTGTTGGATTTAACATCACGATGAAGGATCAGCGGTGACCAATGAGGATGGAGATAACAAAGACCCTTTGTAGCTTCCAACGCGATCTTATACCTTGTGTCCCAATGCAAATGACCCGCCTTTCTTACCACGAAGCATCTTTCCTAAACTGCCCTTAGGTATGTACTTGTAAACCAAAAGGTTTGTTTCATGGTTTGAACAAAAACCCAATAACCTCATAATATGCCTATGTCGGATTCTACCTAGAGTCTTAATCTCAGCTTAAATCCATGGTCATGAGCAGAACCACGGCTCATGACAGCTAACTATTTGACGGCTCATGACAGTTTCACTATTTATCTACTATTCAATAGAACATCTGGGAAACCCCGTTAAGTTTATTTGATACGCATGCGTACAAAATCCGATTGAGCAAGAATGATCCTAAAGCTCCTAATAATTGAAAATGAGTCAATATCTACTAAAATTCTTGCTGGGTATCCATACGTCATGTAAACAACTTACAAATTACCACCAATCCGCAACCACAATAATTTTTCCACCATGCTCAGTAGCTTCTAATTCCATATAATCAGATACCACAGCTCCAGCCCTACATCACACACACCCCTGTTATAATTTACATTCGGCTATAATCATCAATTTACATTCCACCTCAGTTTAAGCCAAGTCTACAAAAACTAAAAGAAATTTCTGATAATCTAAAACCGTTATCTGATTTTCAAGGCTACAAGCCTAAAACAACGGTTACATCGTCATAGTTACTTTCATAGTTTGTTAGGCTAATATTGTTCATAATCACCAATGGCTATTCCCTCAAATATGCAAGTACATAGCTTAAGCTTCAAAAAATTTCTTTTTGAAGGACCATTGTAGTTAGAACCATTGCAGTTAGAACCCGTGGCCAAACATAATGAAAGAACAAAAAAGTAAACACCAAAAGGAGACAATAAGGATGTAGTTACATAATGTAAAAACAAATGAATACCTTTAGTGTGAACAACCATGAAGCTTACATCCTTATTGTACATAGGCTGAGAGATCGTAGCCTCACATTTCGTGCACAGAGCTGTGAGTATGTTTCAAAAACATCAGAGTCCTCACCATTGGTAACCACACTTTCAGCCCTTGTTTTAGCCCTGTTTTAGCTCCTGAACACCCAGATTTCAGTCCCCAAACCCACCAATTCCAGGCCCTAAAACCATACGTTTCATCGGCCACCATTTTAGCACCCAAACGCACTGATTCCAGCCTTTGTTTCAGCACCCAAACCCACGCATTTCAGCCTCCCCTTTAGCCACCAAACGCACCCGTTTAAGTCCTATTTTAGCATCCAAATGCCCTCATTTTGGCTCCCAAACCAGCCCATCTCGAATCTTATAACCCACACTCATTTGAGCCCACAAACCCACCTGTTTTGGATTCTGGATTCTGCATCAGTGTATAGATATTTATGTTTATATAAGCCAAAAAGTTTCAAAATAAGCCACAAAAAGTGATCTTATGAACCATAAACCGAAAACCACATAAGCCATAAGCTTGCACACACTTACTAACAACACCCGACGCAAGTTTGAATATAAACGAAAAAACAAAAATAAAAAAACTTCAGTTTGGAATTCGTATAGACATCAAAACCAAATATGTGATGTCTAGTGGAATTGTACATGTTGGATACCCGCTAAAACAACATTCATCTTCTAGTTTCCACCAAATAGATTGTGCGTCACTGACAACAAACCTGATATGCTTTAGTCCAACAAAATACTCAAAATTAATAAAAATTAAGACTATATTGGATGAAAATTAGGGTTAGTGCCTACCTCACAATCAAAAATTCATGATTGAATTAATATTGAATGACAGGCAAAGATATTCAATCTTCGATCTTATGGTGTTGGATGTGAAATGTTGGATAACAGGCAAGTCATACAGCTTTGATGGTTTTGGATGTGGAATATTGAATGGTTTTGGATGTGAAATATTGGATAATAGGTAAGTCATACAGATTGAGTCATAAATACTCACAATTCAATTCTTTGTATTGGATCTTTATATAGATAAGGATTACATTAACAAATGATTTGTAGTAATGAGTACCTACCGGTCACTTAAAACTGGTTTGAAATCGAGTGTTTGTGAGTGTCTGTAAATCGGCTCCATGTTTGAAATCTGGAATGAAGACGATTGGGAAAAAGATGGCGGGGATCTTGAGTGGGGGTATGAAATTTTAGGAAAAAGTTTCAATTTTTTTTAGAAAAGATGGAGGGATAATTCATACGGCTTGTTAAATTTTAAAAGGGAAATCAAATTTTTTGAGTGAAATTATTAAAAGGTTTAATTTTTTGGTGAAAAATAGAGGCAAATAGAGGTGGCCAAGTGTTCAAGTGTGTGACATATATTTGTCATTTTTAAATGTATATTGTGACTAATGCTTCAAACTTACTTTTCGGTTGTCACACATTTCAAATTCATATGTGGCTAAATATTCAGCAAAAAATAGCAGTCACTTTTAAATAATGTGTGACAAACTTGACTATATGATTTAGCCACACACACAATTACTTCATGTGACCATATATGGATTTTAGTCACACTGTTTAAATGTGTGACATATATTTGTCACATATGTATATATATAGTGTGACTAATGTTTCAAAGTTATTTGTATCTGTCACACGTCCCAAATTATAAGTGACTAAATAATAAACAAAAAATTACCAGTTACCTCTAGTCACATAAATATTTAAATGTGTGACAATGAAATTCTGAAATGGTCACACAAAATGAGTTCAAGTGTGGCTGTTTATTTTATTCTGGTACATTTAGTCACATAAATATCTAACTGTGTGGCCGTTCAAAAAACAACATGTGTGACGAAATCCCAGATTTGTACTAGTGGTGATCGCTAGAAAAGTTATGCCGATAAGAGGAGGAAGCCTCTAGAGTTTAGTGTAGGTGACTATGTCTTGCTCAAAGTATCACCTAGGAAAGGTGTGGTACGCTTTGGGAAGAAGGGAAAACTAGCACCTAGATTTGTTGGACCTTTTGAGGTCATTGAGAAGGTAGGTCCAGTGGCCTATAGGTTAGATTTACCTGACGAGATTGATGGTGTTCATGACACGTTCCACGTGTCGAACCTTAAGAAGTGTTTGGCTGACCCAACACTGCAAGTACCTTTGTATGAGATCCGAGTTGATGCTAAGTTAAATTTTGTGGAGGAGCCCATGGAAATCTTAGAAAGAGAGTTCAAGAAGCTTAAGCGGAGTAGAATTGCCATTGTTAAGGTTCAGTGAAATTCATAACGTGGACCTGAATTCACGTGGGAACGTGAGGATCAGATGAGACTTAAGTATCCGCATCTGTTTAGTTCTGTCAGTGGCTGAATTTTAGGGTCGAAATTCTTTTTAAGGGGGGTAGAATGTAACCCTTGCCCTTTCTGTGTTTTGAATATTCTAATTTAGTCCTTTGACTATTTGACGTTTGTCAGTTTGTTAGAACATTTACAGTGTTGACGGTGATGGATTTATGTGAAATAAGGTACTTGATGGTTTATGGTGTATAATAATCCTTTTTAGAGGGTATTATTATGTTGATTGTGTTCCGGGTGGTTTGACCCGTGAATAGCGTGAGATGCCAAAAATGAGTCCCGACACATCCATTAATGTTCAAAATGAGTTTTTGGAAAGTTTTAAATGGAAATATGTCATGTAAATACTCTAGGTTATGGGAAAAGTATTTTTAAGTTGAATAAAAATACTAAGAAAATCCGGGTAACGTTTTAAATCGACGAAAATTGAGTTTTAAGCCAACCCGACACGAAAATAAGTTCCTGAACCCCTCTTGGATACCCCCAACTGGTCGAACCCCACTAGGGAGCAAGAAGGCTTGATTTTAGCACTTTTTTCCACTATGGTACACTATTTTTTCTTGGATTCCATTTCAAAAAAAAACATACAACTCATTTAGTTTTCACATTCTTTTTTTTTCTCTTCCTTCTTGCTTGGCTCGTCCGAAAAATAACACACACAAACACTTTAATTTTTTTTTTGCAACTTTTATTAAGAAGATGAAGGTTAAAGTCTTGGGTTGATTCTAGTGCACGGGTTAACATTTAAACAACGTTTGGGTTGTTTGGTTCATGTCGATCTTGTTCAAAAGTGACGATTTTTGTAAGTTATCTTATTTTAAATATTTTTATACTTTTGAATACCTTAAGATGCATAGATGTTGGTTGTACAAGTTGATCGTCGTAAAAAGCAAAACTTAAAAACGAAATAAATAAAAAGGGGTGTTTGTTTTACGTCGAATACAAAAGAGGAGACAAAAGGGATTTGTTGTTTTTACATCGTGATCGTGATGGTTGAAAAACATTTATTTGCTATGTAGCTTATTTGACTTATTTTTAAGCTCGAATGAACTTATTATGGGCTTATTAGCTCACGACGATAATAAGGAGTGTAAAAAAGGTATTTTTGGTTATTACCCTAGTATGTCGTATTTTTGTGGACTATTTTTAATAGCTTATGATGATAACCGAATATACTATATAGCTTATTAGCCTATTTCCAAGCTTATTGGATTGATTTTGGAGCTTATGGGCTCACGGCCCAATAAGTCCTTTTGAGCCGTGGCTTATTAAGGGCTTATTGTGGTTCGAGATATTTAGTTAGCTATTGTTTGGGCTTATTTTCACTAATGGGCTTTAATATTGGGCCCAAAACATATTATATATACGTAAAACTCTTAATGGATCCTTATTTGGCCTTAAAGCCCAATAAGCATTAACTAGTCGTTTTGTGGGTTTCGACGGATTTTTAGAAAGTGGAATATATACGTGAAATAATATTGAAAGTCGTTTTGTAGAAATACGCTTTGGTAAACGTTGCAGAAGTGATTTTGGTATTTTGTCAAAATGTGGTAAGTTTTGGAAAATGTTGGAAATTAAGGTTTAAAACCTTGAAAAACGTTGTATGAATAAACGGGTCATGTCGAAATTTTGTAAAAAGTCTATACTTAAAATTTTTACTCGAAACGTGATTTTTCGAATTAATAATAAAATATTATTATTTTATTAAATCGACTAAAACACAAAAAATATATATAATTTTCTCAAAACTTCTCTAAAATGTTTAGCATAAATAAACGTTTCATTTTCTATAATCTATATGATTAATTAATGGTAACTAAGAGTACCGAATGGGTTTACCGAAGTATATTTACAAGTGTTTGTTATAAGAATTTTCTTATATTACTCTACTATATTATTAAATAGTATAAGTATATATATTATGCTACGGAATGAGTTGGAAGTGTGATATTTTTGAAGTTAAGTTGCCAACCATCACACCACTGAAAAAATTAAGAATAACCGTACAACGCGCATTTGACCTCTATGCATCAAACCTGAGAAATGTTTTGGAAATAGATTGTCTAAATGGAACATTAATTGGACTAGATCGTGTTCGGACGTCGTTGCATTTGCTTGTGTGATATTGAGTTTGCTGCTTAAGGTGAGTTCTCGTAGCCCCACTTTTTAAATCTTTTCTGTTGGGAGAAAATGATACTTAAATGTGTTTTGAACTGTTTTCTGAACTGTGCGAAACATGGTTTTGTTTTTGTTGGGACAATGTTATGTGCCTATTACTGCTATGTGAATGACATGAGTTTTGGTAGAATATGCTGTGTGAAACTTTCTGTGTGGAACTTTTGTGTGGGACTTGTGATCTTCTGCCCTATATTTTGTGTGGAATTCTGTGTGAATGAAAACTTCTGTGTAGGACTTGCTGATCTTCACTCCTATTATAAGCTCTAGGCTGGTTGGCTTTTGGTGCGGTTTGTTAGGTGTGTGACCTCGGGGTTACGACCCCAAGAGCATTGGTATATGCTAGATTGATGACTAGTGGAGATGCTAGGTCATGGTCCATGATTAGCGGGGATGCTAAGTCATGGGTTTGAGTGCTTTTACATATATTCACTATCATATTGCATAATTGTCCAACTATTTGAGATATTGGCACAACGACTGGGTTTTCTCTAAACCTACGAGCTCACCAACATTAATGTTGATGTTTTCGAGTATCATTTTTAGGTGAAGGAAATGATCAATAGGATTGTGATGCGTGTTAGCAGACTTTAAGACATCCTGTATGGATTGTATTTCTGGAAGATTTGTTTGAGCTTTGTTCTGGATATGAGTACTTTAAGGATTTGGTTTGAGACTAGTATGGATCCATGCGTAAGCTTATGGTTGTAATAATTGGCGACTATATGTTGTGTTCTTATCGGGACTTCACTCAAATTTGTATTTGAGGTGAATGATCTTCATGACACTTTTCATTAATTTTAGTTTTCTCTATAAGTCATCTTGTGTTTTGATTGATCATTCTTCGTCACATACCCGTGTTTCCGCCTATGTCGGGGTCTGACAACTCCTGCTCACATTCGTAGCCAAAATGATTGGCTTAATAATATGACAAAATAAGACAGAAACGTGATCGAAATATAGGTCAACATAGTTTCTAATAGCGAAAGAATGAAAGTCTCTACATGTCGTGCATACGTAGTCCATCTGCTGCTCGCCTTAAGCTTTGACTCAGAATCTATCGACGAGTCCTCCTCGGGGTCCTATGTAGAGTAGGGGTACACTGAGTAGCTAGGTATATGTCATGACTCACTTGCTGAATCATCATCATGCGAAGACAATCTCTGGGACATACTGTGACTGTAAAGGTGTCTGTAATAACAAATGTACTTAGGGACAGTGTGACAACTGTAACAACAGTAACCGACATAAAAACACGCTTAGAACATAAAGTGACAAATCATAACAAAGCATGATGTACTTAAACGCAAATAGTGGACATCTTAAAGTATACAATGTACAATGCACATAATTCCTAGTATGCTTTTCAGTGACCAAAGTGGAAAGTCAATTTTTAAACTCGTTTAAATAATAACCATTCCCAACGTTGCATGATACTCCTTGAATTATACATAGTTGATCATGTTATGTCTAATTGAGGTCTAATGATGTAAATGCTCGGACTAGTCGACTCGTATCATGTTCGGTGTTTTAAGAAAAATCATTTTGGTTATAGTTTGGGTATTAGTATTAGAAAAAATCAACATTCTCTATTAATTGGATGTGATACTAATTTATCACACCCCGCTAAAGTGGAAACACAAGGTGCGGCATATTAATAAACATCAAAAAACATGATAGATAGAAACACCATACATGATTAAGTTAAATACAAAATTATCCAAATTACAATAATCCCCAACACGGGCTTAAAGAATACATAATACAACATATATTGTCTTTTATCCGAACACAAAATTTACAAAAGACATGAGTTTTCCAAAGACCACGACATTTATACAAATGTCTGAATGTAATGCACTAAGTTTTCACTTTTCGTAGGTCACTTGAAAAGTATGATAAAAACGATCAACTATTGAAAATTGTTGGTGAGCTCACAAGAATATGTACACAAAATATAGTTTTCAAAAGAGATGATGTCCAATAGTAGTTTCCAAATCAATATCAAATTACTAAAACAAGTCAAGAATCCAAAATGATTCAAGTTTCCAAAGACAGTTCTCGTTACCTAAAGTAACGTAACACAAATCAAATCTCTAAAGACAGTTCTCGTTACATAAAGTAACGTAACACAAATCAAATATATATATATATATATATATATATATATATATGCTATAGTGTTTATTCGAGGCACTACTTAAACGTATTCAGTTGTATCAAATCCAAAGTTCGAGTTCCAAAGTCTCGTACGAACCGTGTAGCAAAGACTACACTACCGTACGGTAAGTTCGAAAAGTGTCGCAATACAAGTCTTAAGTTCTAGTACTATGCACCCCGTTTAGGGTGGGAGTGAGGAGTGGCTCGATCCTAATAGCGCTATTCGTAAGTACTAACATCTCATCTCGTTGAGGGGGATATAGTGAGCTAAAAGTAGTGGCGGTTCAAACCTCAAGCATCAAACAACATACATAATAAGTTTAAAGTTCAACATACTTTCAAAGTTCAATAAGTTCAACGAGTTCAAATGTTCAACAAGTTCAAGTACGTTTCAAGTTCATGTATGTTCAAAAGTTTAAGTACATAAAAGGATGAGCATAGCAAGTTAAGTATGATACATCATGCTTTCCACTCCAAAATCATAAAAATGGTAAAAGAGGGGTTGTGAGAACTCACCTTAAGAGTTAGAACAAGTACAACGATTTTTCGGCAATCACAAACAAGTAGGCAACCCAACGAACTCGCAACCTTCTACCCGAGACCTAAGGCAAGTAAATATACCTAATTAGATCCTATACGATATGCTCGAACAATATGAACATTTATTAATTAGGTCTCATGTTTACCTTTGTTTCCAAAGATACTTTTTATCACAACACGTAAATCACAAATCTGTCCTGATTTTCTCGCCACTTCAAGTTTACATTTGACCAGGTAAAAATTATTCATGGTTAAAATCTTTCATACACATTTTATTACTATGTGTCTAGAGTGTTCATGAATTTTTGTAAATTTTTCCTAGGGTTTAACTTACCTAAAGTTGGACACCTTTTTGTATTTCAACAAGCTGAGTACTTTTAATTAAGAATTTGACTCTAGGATTCTGGGAATACTTTATTAACATATTAATCTAGTTTCTCATCCAATTTTAGCTATTTATGTGCTTCCAAGAGTGAGATATGACCCATACAAGTTGGGTGTTTAAAACTGTCCAAATCAGTCCACATGACATCTTGTTTTCTTTTGGTTCAAAATATGCTCAAATGAAAAGTTATGTTAACCAAGCCTCTGGGACTTCATAAAGGACATATTAATTAAAGTTTGAGAAGTGGTTTGGGTCCTTTCGTGCATGTATGATAAAGTTTCACACCTTTAAACTTGATATGTTTCTGCCAATGCATAGATTTTCAAATTTTATTCTTTACTTTACCCAATCACTTGCACCCTTATCCAATATCTAACACATAATGCTAAGAATATTTATAAAGTACAACTATATACTCAACTCTCAGAGTTGGTGTCATACAAAAAGAGCAAAAATTGATTGCTTTATGACTTGCTTAAAATGGAATGTCAAATCAGGCCCTAAAGATTTATTTATGCACTCACATCTTGCACATGCATTTTAAAAAGGTTAGACCCTTCCACTGTTTTTGAGCCAAACTAGAAAGTTTTAGATAACTATTTTATGTACATTTTAAAAAAATATCCAGCCATAACTCCAAATATTGAGCAAGTTATGACCGTTTTAGTGAGACTAAAATTTTCAATCAACCTACTTTTTTAAGATTCATCACCTTTTTCATGCAAGATCTTTTACACCAAATCTAAAAATGACCATTTCAAGTATGAAAATCATTTATAACATCATTTTAGAGTTATAAAAAGTTCTTACATCCATTATTTCATTTAGTTAAGTGTTGGTAACAAGATGTGCAATAAAGATGTATAAAACTTGAGTTTTGAAAAATCTTGGTGCAAGATCAACACAAGTAGTCTTGCACTAAGGTTTTTACCATAAACACTCATATGAGATGTGGTAAGTGACTTGGTTGCTGAGCTAAATGAATCTCTTGATAATGTTCTCCTAATAGTTTATTGATTAATCCCTTAGTATACAAGTGCTTAGATGACCTTATGAATCTTGTTTCTTGTACTTCCTTGAAAATCTAGCAATAATGATGGTGATTTCTTGGTTGTGCCGTCTCAAAAGAGAGAAGAGAGGGAGAAGATGGCTGATTTCTAGAGAGTATTATGTGTTATGTGTGTGGTTTTTTATGTAGGAAATGAGAGAGGTAGTGGTTTTGGTGTAAGTAGAAGTTAGGATGTGATGTTGTAAGTAAGAAAAGATAGAAGCAAGTATTTTAAGTGGTTGTGTGAGGTGGTGTCTCACATGGGGCTGAAATTTTCTTATATATATTTTTTTGTTAATGTTGTATGTATAATTTGTAATGTTAGTTATATAGATTAAATGGTAAAAAGTGTAAGTGTCAAATGTGTACTAGTTATATGTACACATAAGTTGAAAATGTAAATTTCAAGCGTAGTTTTACAAGTTAGCTAAACTAACTTTTCCAAGTGTATTGACACTTATAAAATGTTACTTGAGCATATCGTTGGTTCTTAAGACCGTTAACTAGGATCATTAAGTCGAAGGTGTGTTCGTATAACTAGGGTTACTAAGACAATTGAGCGTTTAACAATTAAAATGACATGACCATTTAAAAGTGACTCAACAATAAATAGAGGAGTCAAAATGTCGTATGTTTGCTATCACTTATTGACCACAAAATACACAGTTGCTACAATGTTCGTAAACTAGGGTTCGTAAAAATATAAAGTTATGCACAAAATGACCCGACTAATCATAAAATGAACTCAATGCTAATAAAATATGACATAGACATTTCATAACACAAATGGTTGCTAACCTGATTTTGATGGTTGTCATAGTTTTCCCCCGTAAAAAGAATTTTGTCCCAAAATTAAGCTTGTTTGTACCCCTGATGACGTACTCGCGAATAGCTGTGGGTATTTTTGTTTAATTTCGTCCTCACGCTCCCACGTGAACTCTGGTCCTCATCGCGAATTCCATCAAACTTTAACGATGGGAATCCGACTATGCTTAAGTCTTTTGACTTCATGATCTATTATTTCTAATGGCTCTTCTATGAACTGCAACTTGTTGGTGATCTGAATCTCCTTTATCGGGATGAAAAGCTTTTCATCCGTTAGGCATTTTCTTCATATTTAAAATGTAGAACACATCGCGTATCCCACTGAGCTCTTGAGGTAACTTTAGTCTGTACGTCACCGGACTAACTTTTTTTTAAATCTGAAAAGGTCCAACGTATCTTGGGCTCAACTTGCCTCGCTTCCCGAAGCAAATCATACCCTTCCATGACGATACTTTCAGAAGCACTCTATCTCCAACCTGAAACTCCAACGGCTTTCTGCGGTTGTCAACATAACTTTTCTGATGGCTTTTGGCCGTTCTCAGCCTCTTTTTAATTGTTGGTATTTTGTCCATCGTCTCCTGTATGATGTCCAATTTAGTCAATTGTCGGTGTCCTGCTTCTAACCAATAAAGTGGCTCTGCATTTCCGCCCAAATAAGGCTTCAAATGGCGCACACTTTATGCTTATGTGATAACGGTTGTTGTATGAGAATTCCACCAAGGGTAGGCAAGTATCCTAACTACCCCCAAAATCAATCACGTACGCTCTTAACATGTCTTCCATTGTCTGAATTGACCTTAAACATCTTTTTAGCCCCTGGGTAGATCGAATATCTCGACCGATGGGCTTCATCCAAAATTACATTCCACAGATTATCAACCTTAGGGATCCAAGCTCGTCCCTTCAAATATCTAACTTTGTCCGCCCAGATCCTGAACTTCTGATCCGCATTATAGAGTTTCTTCACCTTTAGATTTTCCTTTCTCAATGCCTCTTCCTGATCCTTTAGTATACGAGCCTTCAGACTCGTTTGCACTATCATCCCCAAAGCTCGTACACGTGAGGGTCTAAGTCTTTCCTTCCTACTCAAAGCGTCAACAACTATGTTTGCCTTACTAGGATGGTATTTTAACTCACAATCATAATTGCTCAGCAGCTCTATCCACCTTCTTTGTCTCATATTCAACATCTTCTAATCCAGTATATGTTAGAGACTTTGATGATCGGTAAACATTGTACATTTAGTACCGTATAGGTAATGTCTCCAAATTTTCAGTGCGAAAACTACCGCTCCCAGCTCCAAGTCATGTGTCGTATAGTTCTTCTCGTGCTTCTTCAGTTTTCTTGAAGCGTAAGCGATAACCTTCTTCTCCTGCATCAATACACAACCTAATCCTTTTTGCGATGCATCGCGATAAACAACAAAGTTTTTTGTTCCTTCTGGCAATGACAGGATTGGTGCGTTACACACCCTATGCTTCAGCGTCTCGAATGCTTCTTCCTCTTCCTCACCCCAAATAAACTCCTTTTTCTTCTGCATCAATAGTGTCAATGGCTTCGCAATCTTGGAAAAGTTTTCAATGAACCTTCGGTAGTATCCCGCCAATCTGAGAAATTGGCGTATTTCTGTAGGGTTCCTTAAAACTTCAAAATTCTTGATCGCTTCAACCTTGGCTGGGTCTACTTAAATCCCATTCTTATTAACAACGTGACCGAGAAAGTGCACTTCTCTTAGCCAAAAACTCGCACTTCGAGAATTTGGCGTACATTTTCTCGTCCTTGAGCAAATTAAAATGGTGTCCAGGTGTTGTTCATGTTTTCCTTACTTCGTGAGTAGATAAGGATATCATCAATGAACACTATCACGAATTTATCCAAGTATGGTCTACGTACCCTGTTCATCAGGTCCATAAACATAGCCGGTGCATTAGTCAATCCAAAGGGCACGACTAGGAATTCGTAATGCCTGTATCGTGTCCTGAACGCTGTCTTGGGGGTGTCTTCTTCCTTAACCCTTACCTGGTGATATCCTGACCGTAGTTCAATCTTTGAAAAGTAAGTTGCTCCTTACAGTTGATCGAATAGGTCGTCTATTTGAGGAATGGGGTATCGGTTCTTGACGGTTAATTTGTTTAGTTCCCTGTAATCTATTTGAGGAAGGGGGTACTGGTGCACCTCAAGGTGATGAACTCGGTCATAACAATAATTTACTCAAAAGTTCCTGTAATTGCCCGGACAGCTCTTGCATTTCCGATGGAGCCAAACAGTATGGTGCCTTAGCTACAGGTGCCGCTCCCAGCACTAGGTCGATCTGGAACTCGACTTGCCTAGTCGGAGGGAGTCCAGGAAAATCTTCCAAAAAAACCTCAGGATGATTCCTTACTATCGAAATATCTCGGATACTCTTCACATTCGCTCCTTTGTCCACTACATGCTCAATCTACGCGAACTTGTTCCTTATTTCCAAGAATCTTTTATCAATCATGTTCTCAACATCTACACTATACAACCCCCTACCTAACACTTAACCCACCCCCACTCCACAACACTTACTAAAAATAGTAAAACTAAACAAACAAACCATAATACTAATAAATACTCTTCAAAAATTTAAAACACACCCTTACAATCTCTACCATACTAATACCAACCTCTAAACAGCTATATGCTGTAACCCTCCCAGACCATCCTCAACAAACTCACATCATAATATCACCACCTCCTATCAACATATATTCTTTGTGTGTGAACACAAACTCGAATTCGCTCTTGGTTCGTATAGGTTACAGAGGTTAACCGTAATTAAATTTCACCATAATTTGCTACTTGAGGTTGCATTGTGTCTTCTTCCCTTGCGACGGCATCCCGCTTACCCCTTATTATAGTGGTATGGCGCTTATCTCAGATACTCTTCACATTCGCTCCTTTGTCCACTACATGCGCCAAATACGCGACACTGTCCTTTTCCAAGTATCTTCTTATCTTGATGTCCGCAACTAGTCTCGAGTCCTTCCCAGACCTATCTGCTTAAACCACTAGAATCTCTCTGTCATATATATATATTTATATATATATATATATATATATATATATATATATATAGGAAGGTTAAAATAAAAAGACAAATATTCGTGAGAAGGATACACTAGACATCATTTTAAAAAAAGTTCTCAAAAAATTCCGACAAAAATCCACTAGATCGGGTATGTTGGTGCATAAAACTTTTGTAAAGAAAGTTTTTCTAATTTTGAGTTTTTATTCGTTTTTTTAATAAAAAAATGAATTTTTGATGCAAAAAAAAATTTGTTCATCAAAATTTCATTAAATTGCTTTTTTGTGTCTCAAAAATTCGTTTTTGTACCCAACTTCTTTTGAACTTTTGTATCAAAATTTTATTGCGCATCAAACTATAACAAGTTAAAATTTTGTGTATCAAAATTTCATTTTTTGTGCATTAAAA
>BQNB010008022.1:23704-42559 GCA_026074375.1 Tanacetum coccineum | reverse complement strand
TAAAACCACAAGGACGAAACATGTAATTTTTTCTATATATTATAACTTGAAAGTTATCACAATAACAATTTTTCAAAGAGAGATGTCACTAAAATATATATAGAGAGAAGATAAACGTCCTTTCGTGCATAATTTTAAATTTTTAGTAATGATAATCATGCAAAAAGATGCTTCTGTAGAAAGCTCGTATTTCTTAGTGACCTTTAACAAAGTTGGTTCCTCAGTATAATTCGTAATAAAAGAGTTTTAATAAAATATAGTTTAAGTAGTGTATAATAAAGATTTTAAAAAACAATTTATAATCGTAATTGGCAAGCGTAATGAGATTGATACAAAGGAATTTGTATGTTAAGAATGTTTTTCCAAAGGGGGGGGGGGGGGTTCAATAATAATATCCAACAAAACTTGATGTTTAGAAGTACCTTATAATACATAGGTTTTGATACTAAAACGATGCAATCATTGAAAATTACTAAAGCATCACGCTCAAAAAGGTATTTAAGAAAACATTTCACTTGTATGAATTTTTGTAACCAAAGGACTTTGACTCATTCAAATTAGCACCATCTCCAAAACATAAATTCCAGGATGGAATTATTATCTTGGTCAGAATAACTAACCAATTAACTATTATGAGGTCATTACTCTCGCAGTAATCCTCCTAAGCTCTTGTGGGGTCATGTTGGAACCATACTCCACTAGTATCTTTGTAGTAATGAGAGGGGTCCAGTTTTATTCGGTCGAGGTCCAGTGGAACGCACGTTGTGGCTCATCAGGTTTTGTCTTGTATATTTGTCGCTCATTCGTGTGGGGTAGGGGTAGATGATTGTCTCCATGGAGTGGGGGTTGTTGGATGTGACGTCCCCAATGATGTCCTAATCGGAGGTACGAAGGTGACCAGTGATAGAGGGGGAAGACTAGCAGTCCCGACACTGCTAATCTCCCTTTCAGGGTAATCTCTCTCTCTGGGCCTATGGTTGGATGCCCAAATCTGAATGCTCGCTCGAATCATAGTCTGAGTCTTAAGAATCATGGGAAGAAGATGCATGTGATAGAGTGATTGAAACATGATAAAGAACATAAATATGCTTAGCCTAATGGGTCATAGTGTAAATAAGATAAAATATATGCGTATAATCATATATATAAGATAACATAGTATGAACGCATGAGACTCAAAATGCAACGTATACGACCGATGCAATTTCAGGTAACATTATTTTTACGACTCGACCAACACAATACTCGGTAACTATACCCGGCATTTCATGAATCTACCTTAATTATATAGAGTTGATCAAGTGCTGTCTAGTTAAGGTCAAATGATTCAATGTCTGGACTAGTCAACTCCTATCATGTTTGGTGTTTTATAAAAAGTTCTTTTAGTCATAGTTGCGGTTTTTATTTTTGAAAATTCGACATTCTTTGTAACCTCGGGCTCTAATACCAAATCTGTCACACCCTGCTAAAGCAGAAACACGGGATATAACAACTTAAGGCATAAGCATAAGATATATAGAAACATGCCATCAGTAATTTAAACGAAAGTAAATTGTACGACAATACATAAGTTGCTTAGCCGAATCCAGCAATATGATAACAAGTTTTTAAGCTATTCATGGCTTCGAAAAAGTAGACTTCACAAAGTTTAAATTAAAAGTGTCTTGACGAGATGATGATGAGAACACAATGATATAACGATGACAAAGATGATATGCTAGGACTCCAAATTGCGTATTGCCTTCATGGGATTGAGAACTACGGGTGACGATTCAACTGATGAATGCTGATGAGAAAAAGCCGTCAACTTATGAAAACAGTTGGTGAGTTACAACATGATATATTATATATACTATTTATATTTATATTATTTTTAACATTTAATTTACATTATGTATTATTATTATATTATATATATATAAGATGTTCACCGTTAAAAGAAAGTACGCACCACAAAACTATACATCAATTTACCGTGTTTCGAGTCTCGCCCATACAAGACTCGTAGCGTATAAATTAATATATGGTTTAGTAAATAAAGTTTAGAAGATGTACTTGGTTGTAATTTAATTAAGTACGAAGAAAATGTATGTCCAAAAGTCACTTAAACAAGCCCCGTAACATATGGATTAATAAGATTTATTGAATATATAATTAAGCTCGCAAAATAGCATGTATATTAATGTTATGCAAATCAATAGCGCCCCTTAGTAAATATACTGATGCATTCCTAGTCTCATGAGAATGAAGAGAGTTGGCGACCTCAACTAAAGCTATCTTAATATATAATATCCTGGTAAGACAAGGTGAGGAGATCCGTTAAGTAGAAACCAGTATGAACTAATGGTTGCGAACGACAAAACCAATGATGTGTTAATGCTTACGTTACGAAATGGTATAGAGTATACCACTCATAATAACAATAGATACATAAATATAAATATATTGACACAAATCTCCATTTGTCATGTCTTGACCAAGTATTTAATGTATAAGAAAACTTTTTTAAGGTAGTTTCAAGACCACATATACGCTAGTTCAAATAGTAGTACGATAATTACCTAGTACGATCCATAGTTCATTTTTTTCAAAGTTTATAAAAAAAAATATATATATCAAGTTGTAAACAAACAACCAAGGTTTTTAGTCAAGTAACGCTCATGCATTTCATCCCAAAACATGTAAAACATTAATAAAAAGGGGGAGATTTATGTGATTACTCACCTTAAAAGCGAGAAGAAGTATAAATGAGTACGGATGAACGAAACGGCGAGGAACTAAAATTACGTACCCTTCTAGCTACGACCTAATACACACAACAAGGTACTATTTAGGCTTCAACGAAATGCTCAAATACGAAGGGAGTCTAATTACTAGGTCATTTTTAATAAGTTTATGTGTTAAGCATTCCTTTTACTTATATACATAAAATAACTTAAATAGTCCTGATTTTTAGTCCACTTCAGGTGCTTCGTTAACTAAGTTAATGACTTCTATAATTTTTGTCCTCTGACCAGGTGTGATTATGGTGTCTTAGGTGTCCTTATGAATTTTTATATATTTTTCTTAGGTATTTACCTTATCCAAAGAATTACAACAAGCTTTAGGGTTGGACATAACAACTTGTACAAGTCATAAAATGTGTTTAAAAATAAATGTGGTCTTTAGATTTTGAATGACATTAAGTACACATTACGATTTAGTTCCAAACTGATTTTTAGAGCTTAATATGCAAGTATGAGTGATCTACACCCAAAACAAGACACTTGACCAAATCTGGAAATCGGACTGTTTTGACCACTCTTACCAATTCGACCCAATGCATACCAAAAATTAGTCCCCATCTTAAGAAACTTACATTTCTGTAAAGTTAAGACTCATATAACTTCGAGAGGTGGAATCTCTTATAAATACCTTATTATGATTTAGTTATGAATTTTTAAACTCGACTCACAAAATCAGCCCATCAATTTTAGATTCACATACTTGTCCCAAAATAATGTTTTGACTGACATAAACTCCATTTCAATGCTTGGTACTAGTGGGGTTAGAAAGTAGACTCAAAGTAGATAGTTTTAGGCTCAAGAAACACCTTCATAACTTATTTTATGACCAAGATATGACTCCAACAAGATGACCTTTTTCCAAAATCAGCTCACTTTTTAATGTTTTCACTCGATTCAAATGACTAGTTATGTAACCAAATGTACCCAAACGACCCAAAAAACCCCAAACTCATTTTAGATACTTCTTAACACCACTTTTATTCAAAAATATCAGCAGGTTGTTTATTATAAAAATCTATGTTAGTGCATGCACAAGATCGAACCCGATCTAGTCTAAAAACGTGATTTTTTGTGTCACTAGTTTTATACATCAAATCTCCAAACCACCAATGCAAGTCATATATTATTTTAATAAACATTTTATAAGTACAAAAATATCCTCAAACTCAGTAGCAATATGACTCTAAATAATCAATTTTATTTATGAATTATGTGTCTTAAAATGACATCACAAAATTTGATTTTAACTAGTGTGGATTTTTCCTATCTCAGTTTATTCTCTAAGCTCAGAACAAGTCCTCAATATAAACCATAAACCATTTTTATTACGATTTCAATAGTTTATATATTAGATATTAGATATTCAGTTCAGTATACTATCTTACATTTTACTCAGAAAATTAATGCGGTGTATATAATAGTATGATTTTTAGCCCACATATTTGGCGGTAGTTGTTCTGGGTACAAGATAGACACCAGTCGTCTTGTACCCGTGCATTACCTTCAAGAATCTTCAAGAAAATGACGAGATGATGTAGGGGCTGAGATTAGTTTGATCTTCCAAATGGTGCCTTGATAGTGACAAAAACGATAGTCAAGTGCTTGTGATAGGCTATCAGATAGCCTTTTGGTGAATTTTTTGTGTTTAATCTAGATTTTAGAGGTATTGGGTGCATGCGGTGTCTTGTGTCCTTGCTGCTGCTCGTGAGTCCAACACAAAGCTCTGCGGTTGTTGAATTGAGAACAGGACAGTGAGTGATAGATAGAAGGCACTTGTTTTGTGTAGACTAGATAAATGGTAGGGTGTGTTAACGGATAAGACGTGCATGAATGATTAATTTGAGTTGATATCTCTGTTGGAATAGTGTTAAGAAGTTTCATGATTGATATTGAGAGTTTTGGGTGTTCATTAAGGGTTAGGGTGGTGACGACTGTCATGCCACACATAAACTCTCAAAAACTACGCAGATAAAATTTTACCTTTTTTCTTTTGTTGTGTATTTGTTTTGTACGATTGTGTAGGTTGTAGAAGATGTAAATGTATATAGGTAGAAATGTAAAAACGTAAGGTCTAAACGCGATATCCGGTTTACCAAGAGACGTGCAGGTGGTGTAAAGTGAAGTGACCTAAATTTATAAATATGTGTAACTTTAGTTTATTTGTGAATATTGACATTAACTTAAGGACATTTGAGCATATCGTTGACCTATAGGTGTTTTCCTAAGATCGTAAGTCGAAGGCACGCTCATAAACTAGGGTTCCTAAAATAGAAAGTTATATAAAAATGACCCGACTAATCATAAAATGAACTCAATGCTAATAAAATATGACACAGACGTTGCACAACAAAAATGGTTGCTAACCTGATTTTGACGGTTGTCACAATGCAGAAATATGACCATAAAATCCAAAGAAGCATAAATCTCGTGAACTTAGGGTAAAAAAACTATTTAATGATAAAATCAAAGAAATATCGTTTAGTGTTTTCAAAAACAAATTCCGAAGAAACACATAACACATGGATCACATATATTACTAGTTAACACTAATTTGAGTCATTAAGCAATAATTTTCAAATGAGTGACCTACGTTTAGCGTTGGCATGATGTTAGCACTGGTAGGATTTCATTTCAATCATTATGAATACTATAGTATCACTCTAGAATGTTTCAACATTGTCACAAAGACATGCAATGTCACGAAGACATATATCATCGTACCTTTTTGTATTGTTGATGTTTAATACAAATGTACTTTTGTGTCCTAAAAATATTTCATTGAATATCAATTTGGCTCTAGACACTTGTGAACTTTTAGTAAGAAAGGACTAGAGCATAATGTCCTTTATTCAATACCAACATTCTCAGAATGAGAAGTCGATAGATTATGCATTAAATCTCTGTGAGAATGAAACAAATACATTTTGAGAAGTACTTAAGTTGCTAGGAGGGGTTGTCCATTTGCATCATTGGGTCATGATGTCTACTTCAATACCAAAAACCAACGAATGAAATCTGATAGCATATGAGTTGACCCGGTTTCTATCCTAGTTTAGGAGAAACACCCTTCTTCTTTTCTATAAGCCTCTCACATTTCAACTCCAATCTTTGTCTTTGCGTATCATTCTATTTTCTTTATAATACTCTTGTCACTTTTGACATTTTTATCAATTTTTCATTCATTCTGCTTCATTAAGAGCTTTATCACTTAAGTCCTTTTGGCATTCAAACTATGTTGATTTGCGCCTCAAACTCCATCACCTAGACCAAACTTTCCTAAATTAGAAAAAAGAATTCGGGGTAGATCAATTCCAGTTCTGAAATATCATAGGAGTATTTGAGAGTATCTAAAACACACCGTGTAACTCAATCAACATACGCCAAGATAAGTCCTTTAGAAAGAATGTTTGTGATGTGGTTGTCGTAAGGGACTTCTACAAGAAGTTTTACAACACCCTAGACAGAGTACCTAACCATTGTAGTAGCAGTATAGGCAAGACTCGGGGGTTGTTATCGTTCTCTAGGGGAATAGGTTGGGAAGGATTGATCATGGTCTAACAGAATTTTAGGGGTTGAGAGAAGATTATTTTTGTATTTTTATATTATGGAAAGCAGGTAAATCATGTATTTGAGAGGTTTGCTTGGTTTTAGCTAATAAACTAAATAATAAACTATGCTAATGGTGATAACAATATAATAAAAAGATTATATTCATTTAATCATGTATTACTCCTTAGATTGCTTCTCCTAGTGTTGTTGCTTTGTCACACTTGTGATGATCTATGTAATTATTTTCTAAGTCTTGAACAGATTACCACCGTCTATTTAATATTCCGTTGAGGCAAAACACAAAGTAAGGTAGTATGAAGACTATTACTCGGCCCCTAAGTGTATATTAAATGCATTTGAAATATATTAAAAGTGGATCACCATATAAGGGGCAAGGTAGCATGAAGACTGTTACCCGATGGTATCCTTTCTACACAATCATGTTTCTCTAGACATATCAACAACGATACAGACAAAAGCTAGTTTTCTAAATCCTAACATGCATATTCATCACAAGAAGCAACACCACTAAGATCTACATTCTAGGTTTCATACAATCATAAATGAACACAATAAGGAGCTTAGCCACGCATGTTAAATATAAAGCAAGAACAAATAAGAATCAAACAACAAGACATATTAAATGATTAAGATAGTCTTACTTGATTAAAACATGAATTGAAGGAGGTACAATAGGGTTTTGAAGCCCTAAAATCATCCTAATAAGCTGCCAAACGAACTAGGGTTCGTCCCCTTTTTTACTCTAAAGTTACACACATAAAACCCTAATTTTGGGTCTATATTTATAAGAATATCGATGTGATGGTGTCGTGTTTTAATCGTGATGCCGTCATAAAGTAGATTCTTCTAGATCAGAGTTGAGTTGGTGCGGGCTGACGCCGTCAAGAAATGTTGTGACGCCGTCACTAGATGAAGTGTGATGGCGTCGTGTATAAATGGTGATGCCGTCTCTAGCTGCCGAGACTTTAAATCTTGAATAGTCTTGGTGTTGGTTTATAGTCTTGTCCATTTCTTTTCTGAATGAGCCCAAGTCACGTGTATTTCCTCTAAATGCCTTCCAATTGCTAAATACCTAAAAAGGAATGATTAAGTACCTATTTTGGGCATAAATGCACGATTTAGTGGGTTAAATGACCTCGAAAAAGTGTGTAAAATGACATCTCATCAAATACCCCTACACTTGGGATTTGCTTGTCCTCAAGCAAATGAGATTTTCTACCTAGACAATAGCAATATTAGGGTCATTTAACCTAGTTTTTAAAAGTATTTTACAACACAACCTCCTAGACCTCATAATTAAAAGCACGGAAATCATATACTAGCACCTCACATAAGTGTTTGGGATTCTCTCTTTCTCTTGGGTGTGTAATAAATTATAACAACTACGGGGAAACAGAAAATAAACACTCATTACCTATCATAGCATATAAATTACCATAGGCTTGGTAAAGGATCAAACCTCCACCGCTAGGCATAAGCATTATTCATTACTATCTAAGAGGTCTTTTAAAGGGTTGTGGGGTATAGGTGTAAGATAATATATAATGGAAATGGAAACGGATGGGATACATTTGGGTGGCTATGGGTGAATTTGGAGTGGAAGGGTTAGCTAATTATATACACGAATACACGCTAGTTTGGTTGCTAAGCCAAGACTCGGACGAAGATACACAAACTCTACACAACTCTACATCAATCTCTTTTCTTTTTTTCGAATAACATAATACATCATAACATGAGGTTTATAACACGTACCCCTACACTTGAGCTTTTACATGCCCGATATTTACAATCTAACTAATGACCTGATTTGATGTGGATTAAAATAACATGGCGATCATCTAACAAACATATGGGGGTATTGACTTAACTTTTCTTCCCCATTCTTTCATGAAATAAATACTACCATGAATCCCAATCGTCCTAAAACTGTATTTACAAGGATAAGGACTTAGCAACCGTGTACTCAAATAATTAACTTGGGTTAAAACAATAATGTACTAAAAGTGAGTACATACAAGGTAGGCTAAGGCGATTTAGGTGTAACGATTGGTTTAAGGGTTAACAATGCTCTTTATTAATAGTCCGGATTAACAAGAAAATTACAAGAACCATGAAAAAAGATAGCCTCGGAAGGTTGTACTAGGGGTATCCTGCACTAAAAATGAGTGCATGGCAAGGGTGTGAGATAGTTATATGATCGGTGTGACCATCATAACAATTACAGGTTTAAAACATGGGATAATCCTAATGCCTCTTATCAAGCAAATCCTAATACTCACTATGCGGTCTCGGGATGCATCACAATAACAAGTTCTAGAATTTAATATACTATTGGTATACTCATATAATTTAATATCGATCTCAATGCTCCAGAAAAGGCGACAAAACCACATATACACATTCGTAACGACAGAAAGCTAAAGGTACCAAATATCTTGGGTATTAATAATAGATACTCGAATTCCTATAGATCTAAAGGCGAACCTCACATTTTTGGGGTGGAATTCTGAGGGGTTTTGTGCTAGTCATATACATTCCTATCTGTGAGACGCTATTAATACTCGGTTTTTGTCGGCATGTGTCATAAAATTTTTTAAATTTTGGTCAAAGTTACCTTTTTATGATATGTTTTGATATATTACCCATCATTTTAAGGACAGAGCAAATGGCAAATGAAAGAATATTTTCTAAGGCTTATTTTCCCCCTACACTTAAGTTGAACATTGTCCCATGTTCTATAGAAGTACCCGTAAAAACGAATAAAGGGAAAAGAAAACAAGGAAAAGAAACTAGTACTCCCCTGGTTTGCTTAATAATGGAGAAGAAACATGCGATAACTGGTTAAATCATCCTCCAAGAGTCATCAAATGAAATATCGTAAGAACTTCCAAGCTTCTTCTCATCAAATATAACCTGTAATCAAAGACAAAGACAACTATACCAAGCATAAAATGTGCGATATAATAATATACAGTATGAAATTAGGGTTGACTTTATAAAGCAGTAAAGATAGGATGAGAGAATTGTTAAACTCGGGATTTACAAGTTTATAAAAGAATCACAACTTTCATAAGTGTTGTACAGGTTTTATTTTCAAAAATACTTAGAATTTTTGAGTTTTCTTGTAACGGGGCGTTTGACGCCGTTAGGGATACCCTGACCCCGTCACAGGTGTCGTGGTGATGGCGTCGCGTGCAAATCGTGACGCCTTCTCCACACTCTGTGAAAACTCATTTTTTGTTTTTGATGAAAAACTTCCTGCACTAATTCTTATAAGTTATTTTCCTGTACAAAATGCTGCATAACAACCTGAGAATTAATAATTCAATCATATGACTTGAAAATGACGTGAATTAATCTAAACAATTTATTTCAAATGTTTGAATTTAGTTCTAAAAACCAGATATTTCCCCTAAGCTTATTTTGTTGCAAAATATCTTTGATTGCAAATAAGACGAAGTTATAAACAAACAAAGCATGATTACAAACTAATTCAATCATAATAAAACAAACTATAAAGAATTAAAAAACACAAGACACTCCTAATATGCGGGAAAAGTAAATATTGGGTTGCCTCCCAAAAAGCTCGTTTCTTTATTTACGAGTCTTGTAGCTAGACTCGAAGTCACACGTCAAGTGTCATAGAAGTGGTCCAAGTCGATGATTTCCCTTGGACTTTCTCTTTTAGAGATATTTCTAGTGGTGGGGATTAACTGTAGGGTTTTGGTAAACTCCTCTCCGTTTGGATCGATTAGTCTAATATTGGCGTGCCATGCTCCATCTCCGTTTTGGGTGGTTTGTCCAAGTTAATTGGTCTTTTGATTAGGTCCTCCGATTCCCACATATTACTCTTAAGGTTAATAGGTATGGTTCCTAAAAATTCTACCATCCTCCTGAATACTAAGGTATCCTTAAAAGGATTGAGCTCGGCATCTCTAGCAATTTCCCATTCCTCAGGTAAATAGCAGTTTAAGATGTCCATCGTAGCATAATAAGGGGTTCGTGAGCCTATTCCATCCGAGCGAGGTCGTGATTTGTATGATTCCCTTTTTCCAAGTATGGTCCAATAAGGTGCTTCCTCCTCACCTAAGTCGACTCCTTTTTACTCTGAATACTGACCTAGTGATTCCTTCTCCTACCTCTATTTTGGCCATCCTACAATCTATAACTGCGTTAGCGGTAGCTAGGAACCCTCTTCCTACTAGTAGAGGGGTTTCGGGGTCCTTCTTCATATCAATCATGTAGAAATCATTTAATAGTTTTAGTTTTCCTATTTGGACTTCTACGTCTTTAACAATTCTAATGGGGTAGGATTTGGTCCCGTCAGCTAATCCGAAGACATGGTCAGTCTCCTCCGATAGTCCGATGTTAACTTTTTGAAAAGGTAAAATGGGATTATGTTTACACATGATCCTAAATCAGCCAAGGTGTCGAAAGGTTTAGAATCCCCTAATCTACAAGGTAGAGTGAATAGTCTAGGGTCTTCTATCTTTGCTGGTATTTCTCCCTGGACAAAAGCTGACCTATTTTTGCCTAGTTCTAAGCTTTCTACGTATTTATCCAATATAGCGTTATAGATCAGAGCGTGAGCTAGGACTTCGAGAATCGGTAGGTTAAGATGAAAATCCTGGAATTCGTCTTTAAGAGTTGGTTTAGGTTCTTCCAGTTGTTATGTTTCGATCCCCATTCCGATTTGCGGCAGGCTTGTTTGGGAAATGTTTGCCTCCTTGGAATGCGCTTTGATAGAATTGATTGAAGTGGATGCGTGAGCTGAGCATTAGGGATCAATTGTTGGGTAAAAACGAGCAGACAAAACTGGGGAAGTACTCAGTTTTGGGTTCTTAACCGTATCGCTAGGTAGTGCTCCTGCTATTCGATCAGTGATGGCCTTTAATACTGTGTTGATTTTTTTGGTCATCTCATTTTGTTGCTGTTTAAAATCGGCTTCAAACTTTGTTAGTCTAGCGTCTTGAGATGCCATAAAGTTGGATACCAATCATTCAAGATTTGATTGACTGTTAAAGCTTTGAGGACGGTTGTTGAAGGAACGGTTTGGGATTGAACCATTAGGTTGGAACCGGTTAGGTGGGTTTGAAAAATTATTTTGAGAATTTTGGGGTTGCCTCCATCTAAGGTTTGGGTGACTTCTCCATGATGGATTATAGGTGTCACCAAGATTGTTTTGCTCGGGCTTGAAAGTATACCACTCACCTCCATCAAATCTGAGATCCCAACAATCTTCCCCTATTTTATATTACAAAACAATCTCCATGAATGAAAAAAATGCTTCCCTTAAACTTGATATTCATCTTGTTAATCATCAAGTTTCTTCAATGTAAGCTTCTTGATCACCAGGAGGATCAGACACAGAGGTAACTTCTTGTTCAAAAGAATGTAAAGAGTCTTATGTTAAACTTAAAAAATTGTATGATTCTTGTAGATCCCTTTGAATATATTTAACAACCCGAATTTAAGATCAATGTTTAGACCGAGCCCTATTTGTATTTTCTAATTTTTCGTAGAAATAATTTTTATTCTTTTTGCTCGACTTGATAAAAATCGTCAATTTTAATTATTTGTGCGCCGTGATTTAGATATTTATCCGCCTTAGCGTTTGAGAAATCGACAACTTTATATTTTAGCTTCGAAAGCTTATTTCTCTTTTATTTTAATACTTTTCGACTTTTATCTGCGTTTGGCAGAAACCGCGTCAAAATAGTGTTTTTATAATTTTTAATATTTTAACTAAGCGTTTTAAAACAAATATTGTGGTATAAATGTTTTATAAAAATAAAAATACAATTTATAAACACATCATGTAAACCAACACACCCCTTTTCTTTTAATTATCTCCTACAAAACTAGAAACCAAACACTCCTTTTACCCTCTTGACACCATAAAACAGCCAAACACCCCTTTAGAAACTAACTAGTCAAATTGACCAAGTATATAAGGGTTTGACCCTTCTAAAAACACACACAATCACAGTATTATCGAAAAAAATATGTGTTCTCCCTCTTCCCCTTCTTCTTTGGAACGACGAAACAACAAGAAAAAACACTAAAACCACATCAACTTCATTAAATTTACCAATCTACTCTTAAATCATTACTACATAATCCCCCATCATCCTTTTAAACATCAACCACATGCCAATTGGTTTTTCTCAAGTTTTTTAATTTTAAAGATTTGGGGATTTTAGGGTTTGTTCAAATTAAGCATATTGGAGTAACAAGGGTTTCGATTTTAGGAAGGTTGGGTATATTAGAAGGTGTGATTTAGTCTTGGTTTGCTCCTTGTGGCAATCGCTGCCACTACATAATCCCCATCTATAGGGTTGTGTTTGATCCTTTTCTTTCATCCATTTTGTGTTGTAAGTCATCTTAAAAAACTTAATTGTTGTTGAATTCTTTATGGAAGTGATGTGTTTGATTTTGATTCTTTGAGTCATGCACATGCTTGATATGTTTTGGCTATTGTTTAATAATGAACATATGGTATATTGGCTGTAGATGATGTTTCTAAGGTATGTTGTGACATTGCTTTGAGATAAGTAGTCGTTTGGATGAGTCTTGGAATGGTTTAGGTTAGAAAATTTTGGCAGTTTTGAATCAGTAGCAAAACGTAGGTTTTTCTAAAAACATTTGGCCTGGAGCCTGTGATTAAACTATATGGTTGGATAGATATATGATTAAGGTAAATGTGGTTAATTGGATATAGCTGAACTGCCTCCGGTATGATGTGTGTTTGGCGTTTACGGGAAATGTTCAAATCTGGATAGTTGTTTGGAAAACAGATTAAACACTATAATTTTTCACTAAAGTTTTGCATTTTAAATCTTGGTTCAGTAGTATACATCTTAAACTAATTTTTCCAAGTGGATTCACTTTAATAGCTATCACGGTTTGGAAAATACGTCAAAATTAGTGTTTGGTAGGAAAAATTGGGAATGCTGCAGACCAGCAATATAAATGGGTTAACTGCAGCAAACTTTTGGTCTAATAAGGTATATGTGTCGAATTGGATAGATCCATATCTCCTTCGGATGAGTGAGATATGATCGATTTACGAAAACTAGTCAGTTCTGAACTACTGTTTGGAAAAGTGATTTAACTCCATATTTTTGTACTAAAGTGTTGGGTTTTAAAACATGTTTAAACACTAGACATCATAAGCTTTCATCTCTCTTTGGGTTCAACTTGATTTCTATTATAGAATAGGATTTATGGCCAAAACCGTAAGTGTTAGAAATTCAGCAAACTTTTTGTTTTGAGTTATGATTAGTAAAAACTCATTTCTTGTGTGGATTGGTAAATGTTGGGTTAAAAGTCATTAATGTTTGGAACGTTGACTTAAGTAAATGTCCAGGGGTGAAACCCATCCTTGTACTTTTTTTGGTTAAGAGATTTGGTCGTGTTAAAGTGTCTAAAATTCTAGCTATCTTAGGGGAGAGAAGGAGCGGGCGGTGTTTGAATTGGGAGGGTGGCTAATGTATGGAATGTTGTGTCAGGTGGGCTTTTGTATGGTGGTTAGGAGTCTTTTTTTTATTTTTTTTGAAGTTGGTTATTAGGTGTTGGGGGTTTGTTGTTTTGTTCTTAGGCGTGATGTGTTGGTGAGGTAGGGAATTGTTGTTGGTTATGGGTAAGTTATTAGGAGTTATGTTTGTGTCTGTGTTGGTTGGTTTTTGTTTGGTTATTGTTTGGGTGGGTGGGGTGTTGTTTTTGTTGGTGTGTAGATATGGGTCCTGTGTGTTGTATGTTGTTGTTTTCTCGGTCTGGAAAGTTCTGCGTAGGGTTGTTTGGGTGTGGTTGGTGAGAGTGTTTTATCTGGATTTTTTTGAGGTGTTGTTTGGGTGTTTGTGTGAGTGGGTGTGGTGGGTCGTATTGTTTTATATAGTAATATAATTAATGAAGGATTGTATAGATAAAATTTTAATTTTAATGATTATAATTTAAGATTTGAGGGGATTAAAGCGTTGCAATTACTGTATTTTGAGTCTCACTATTTGTATTAAATTTGATATTTAGTTATTTGAAATATATTTGATTATTATAACCTATTATCCATAATTATTAAATAATTTAATCTATAAATCTTAAATAATATAGAAAATATTTAAAAAAAATATCAAGATTATTATAAAGATCATTCAGGATTTCGTGCGATAAATAAAGAATAAAAATTAAATACATATTTTGGCGACATAAAATAAAAGATATTACATTAATAATTTGATAAACAATATTTTATATATATATATAAAATAAATCATTTTAGAAAAACTATTATATATTATTATATACATTAATAAACATTTAGAAATATATACTTTCTATTTATTAATCTTAGAATTTTTGAAATATCAATTTATAT
The DNA here is from genome assembly GCA_026074375.1 of Tanacetum coccineum. NCBI lineage: Eukaryota > Viridiplantae > Streptophyta > Magnoliopsida > Asterales > Asteraceae > Tanacetum > Tanacetum coccineum. The sequence goes on along the minus strand of BQNB010008022.1, from coordinate 27,826 downwards.
GAGGAATTTTATCAAATCACAATTATGTTAAATAAGAATCGCTAAGCGAGACTTAGTAGACACTTAATGTAGTATAAGTGCAGGTTGTATACTAAGTTGGGGATAAAAATACTTCGGTTAAGTTATAATGCAATGCCATGCATATCTTGGAAACATATCTTGTGATCATTCGATTTACTTTTATGTATCGATCTTCTGTATCATTCTAAGCCGCATCACGTCTTATAGGTTGTGCTTAGACGCTTCTCACTCGTCCGATGATTCATCTACTTCTGGTCTTCATAACTCCTTGGTGAGTTGTATAGCCCATCTTTTTTCTTATGGTTTTAATAATATTTTCGGTGGTGGATACCATTTGCTTGTTTTTCTAAGAAAAAAATTATCGATTCAATTTCATAAGCGTACAATGAATGATTTTACGAAAGATTTGACTTGCTTTACACTTGATTTCTAATACATGGTTGTTTACCACTGAATTTATTAACGCTTGATTTGATTACTACACGATTTGGGATCATTGAATATCTATTTACAAAACTGAGAGTATTGAACATATTACTTGTTTTAAATTGGACACAAGTGCTTGAAGGGTATGCTTGACCACGATATGAGTTATCTGCATGAGTATCTATTGCAAAAAGGACCGAATTTCATTGCACTGTTATGTTATATTACCTATGATGGTTAAGACTAGTTCATTAAGTAGATCTATTGGGCCGTGATGCTCTGTCTGGGGTGTGACATTCCATGGCGATCACCCTATTAGACATTTGGTATTGAGAAATTTCTTAAGGTACTATTACAATATTACTTGTTGAGTGGGCTAATTCGATTGCATATGTTATATGCTTGGTTAACATTTTTGTGGCATGAGCTTAATGCGATAATATATTAATTCATTTACTTGACATTGCATTCGTTGCACTGTCGCTGGCTGATCTTAAACCTTGTGGTCCATTACTAAACATTACTTGATTTATTGAATCCCTACTTGATTTATCGAAATCACTTTGAAATGTTGTAGCGCTGCTTTTCTTACTGAAATATTTACTTGAATTATTTCAATACTGTTTTTACTTAAACCTATGAATTCACCAACATTATTGTTGACGTTTTTGCATGTATTTTCTCAGGTTATTATATTGCTAGCTGGGCATTGGGAGCACTCGAGTCGCGCGGATATCAAAACTTTAAAGACTTGGTTTTTCTTCACATTCGACGACCATTTATTATTAAAATATACAAAGGTGTCATGTTTAAACTCTTGTAACTTTTGTTAAAAAGAAATTATTGGGACCTGAATTTACTCTGAAAATTTTAATCGAATGTGACATTTTATTAAACGTCTATTTTAAGGTCGTTTTCTGTAACTTGTACTTTATACTATGAAGTAGCACCCAATAGTGGTATTCCGTGTCGTTGTTGATTTTATGAGGGTGTTACAGATTGGTATCAGAGCACTCGTTATAGCGAACTAGGTCGTTTTCAAAATGCTAGACTATAACCATTTTTCAAAAAAATTTAAGAGTCATTCATCATTGTCCGAAATCCGCCTGTGCTTGCTCCCATGTAACTTATATGTTATCTTTTGCATCTTTATAGCTATTACATTAATAATTAAGTATATAATACTTGGTTATGATTTTACTCTCCTACGTCTATCTTATGACGTAATATTATCTTCTTTATATTGGTCGGTTATATATACGCTGACCAATCCGATTATCGTGTACTTCCTATTTTCTTATTTTTTTTACTTAAACCTATGAATTCACCAACATTATTGTTGACGTTTTTGCATGTATTTTCTCAGGTTATTATATTGCTAGCTGAGCATTGGGAGCATTTGAGTCGCGTGGATATCAAAACTTAAAGGACTCGGTTTTCTTCACATTCGATAATCATTTATCTTTAAAATATACATTGAATCATGTTTGAACTCTTTTAACTTGGTGAAAAGGAAATTATTGGGACCTAAATTTACTCTGATTTATTTAAATCGAATGTGACATTTTATCAAACGTCCCTTTTGAGGTCGTTTACTGTAACTTGTACTTTATACTATGAAGTGGCACCCCAAAGTGGTATTCCGCTGCGTTGTGATTTTATGGGGGTGTCACAGATTGGTATCAGAGCACTCGTTATAGCGAACTAGGTCGTTTTCAAAACCCTAGACTATAACCGTTTTTTGAAAAATTTTAAGAGTCTTTCACCATTGTCCGATATCCATGCGCGCTTGCTCCCAGGTAATTTATATGCTCTCTTTTGCTTCTTTATTGCTATTACATTAATAATTTATATATAATACTTGGTTATTATTTCACTCTCATACGCCTATCTTATGACGTCATATTAATTGCTTTATATCGGCCGATTATATATATACGTTACTTACCCTGACTATCGCGTACTTCCTACTCTCTTATTTTCTCTCTCGAACGTCAATACTAGTATTATATATAGATACTCGTACATATGTGCATAGTACTATGGTAAGTCTTAATAAGTTCTTTTACTTCAATATTATATGAGCGTTGCGGTGATCTCTGAAACATTAACGTGACTTTATTTTATTTCCTTTTTGATAATATTGACATTGGGTGTACTTTGTCAAATCTATTAGTTATCTTGTCGTTCGACTCCGAGTTTGAATACTCTTCTTATGCTTTTGAATCGCGTATGTTGTGTTTGTAATCCATTGTTTTGAAATCTTCCAATTGATGGGAGTACGGCTTTATCTTGTCACCTCGGATCGTGCCGTCTTTTGGCACTTACCTTTGGAACATGATGGACTAACGTCTCATTACTCTTCTTATTACCTCTTATGATTTTGAAGAATCATGCCGTCAAGTAGACACTCCTTTTTACTTATTATGACATTGTTTTGATATTGTGTTTTGTGTCGGCCATGCTTAAGTAGGATGATTTATAATCGTCTTATTGAAATGAATTAGGACGCTTCTTCATTTGAATAAGGAAATTATAAACCACCGAACCATAAGTTCATAATTCGTCACTTACAAGGATTGGGACGCCTCTTTTTGTAAGTGGCAAATTATAAATGAGTGGGCTTATGTGTATCCGACATAGCGTGCGTTCGTTTGTACGAATCATTCTTTGGGCTATGAACTTCTTTCGACTCGTGATTTGTTATATGGGTTTTTCCGAATGTGTATTGACCGACGCGAACTTGATAATCTAATGGTAATGAACCATTAATCGCTTCTAAGAATTGACGACTTGTTAAAATCTTCGTTCTCAAATGGCTTCTTCTTCGAGTCATGTATTTTATCTTTCCTTTTAAGGATTCTCGCGACATTCAATCCGTTCGCTTGTACACGTTGCATATATTTGATGTTTTGACTTTTTCTCATTTAGTATCCGTTGGAAATCTCGACGATGACTTGCCTATATCCTCATCTCTTCATAATTTAACCGAAGACGATTCAGATGAATTGAGCGCCGGGACGTCGCTCCCTAAAGGGGTAGATACTTTAACAACCCGAATTTAAGATCAATGTTTAAACCGAGCCCTATTTGTATTTTCTAATTTTTTCGTAGAAATCATTTTTATTCTTTTACTCGACTTAATAAAAATCGTCAATTTTAATTTTTTTTGTGCGTCGTGATTTAGATATTTATCCGCTTTAGCGTTTGAGAAATCAACGAATGCCTATTTTAAGACTTGCGATCTTAATTATTTTAATTTTTAGTATTTTTCATCTATTATTTATGTTTGGCCAAAACTGAGACAAAAATCGTATTTTTATTAAATTGCTCTTTTGGATTGTCTTATATATTGTATTATATATTTTATGTATAGAATTATTATATCAATTTTTGGCGCCGCTGCCGGGGACTTGTGTTAAAGATTCCTTCGTTTACGTTTGTTGATTTTGATTTGAAGATCCTTTCGTTTACGAAAGTTATATTTTTGTTATAAAAATCAAAAACCAAAAAAAAATATTTTCTTTTTCTTTTTAGTATAGTTATCATATAAAAATAAAAAAATATATAAAATATAAAATATAAAAAATTGTCCTTAAAAAGAAATAAAATCTACAAAGTTGGTAAAAGAACACCAACATATAATACTTTCAATCGAGGTATTATCATTGCAAT